>OY731403.1:69479623-69668704 GCA_963425845.1 Sphenostylis stenocarpa
CTTGGGTTTGGTTACTAGGTGGTTATTCAAGAGTCTATCTTGTGGGTTTGTGAGATAGTTCTTGGGGTAGATTGGTGTATATCTACTTGGTTGTATCTTTCACTTGGAATTAGTGGAACTTGGCAGATTTGTCAAGAACTGGATGTAGCTTTGGGAAAGAGTGAACTAGTATAAACTTTTGTGTTGAATTTATGCTTTCATCTCTTTTATTTCTTGCTTATAGTCTTGCTTTGTTTAAAATCAAATCTGCCTAACAAAAGATTGGATAAAGTTTAACCATTCTTCCAAAAGAAAGAGTGTTTTTCAAAAAAATTTCAAAAGTTCAATTCATCCCCCCTCTTGAACTCAACCATTAATTTTTACATAGAGTCCCCTAGGAATGGGCCCAAGCTAGCCCACACGAGATTACACATAAAACAAACCCTAGCCGACGTGGCAACCAATAATATGATGTGGAAATAGCAGCTGACATGGTAGGTGACGTGGAAATGACATGGTAGGTGACATGGAAATGATGTGGAAACTCTCTTCATCTCAAGATTAATGTCCAAGCTTCAAAATTGATTCACCAAAAACACCTAATAATAATAGAAATGAAAATTAGACCAATTAATGCTAAATTAAGCAAAATTTGGAATAATGGTTGTAGACCCCTAATTTTGCCCGGCCTCTCAATAAAGACCATAAGACTTTCTATCTGAGGATGAAGCTTCGGTGGACGTCTATCGGCATCAATCGACTTCTGTCTGAAGAAAGGAAAGCTTCCCGGGAGTCCCAGAACACAAAATTTGGCCAAAACACTCGAGACAGCCATCCCAGAAGTCAGGACAGTCGTCCTAGACAGAACAGACGACCGCCCCACATGTGAGACGCGCGTCTCACTCAAATTCAACACTTGGGACGGTCGTCCGAGATCCCAGACGGCCTTCCCAACCTCTGCAAACCGCAGTCCCTATTTTTTGCACCCCAGACGACCATCCCGAGCTACCAGGCTGAAAAAACTATAAATAGGAGCTCATTTGAGCGTTTTTAGACACACCTCACTCTGCTCTTCTCTCCCTCTTTCGAATGAACTCTCCGATTGCCTATAAGGTAACAATCGGTTAAGGAAGTTTCTTCCAGCATTCGATTCTTCTTAGAATATTGGTAGAGACGGTCCTGTATTCGAGGAGGAGAGTCCTTGTAGTGCAGGGGATTGCCAAAACACATCCTCACAGTTGAAGAGTTATAATAAAAAGCTTACTACGGAGGTTCTTTTCACTTCTCTTCTCTTTTATTGCTTTATTTACTGCTTTATGTATGCAATAGAAAATAAAATCATGTAGACAACCATTTTTTAATATTGTATAATAAAATAGGGTAATAGCGTAATTTCTCTTAATCTTGACTTTATGAATTAATCCGTCATAGGGAACCCGAAAGGAGCGTCGTGGGGGTGCTAACACCTTCCCCACACGTAACTAACTCCCTTACCTAACTCTGGTTATAATGGCCATGTTTGGTTTTTCTTAAAATCAACGCCTTTTTATCCTTTTCCAATGTTTATGGTCAAAACATTGGTGGCGACTCCATATGAACCCTTTTCCGAAAACCTTGCTTTCATTAGAGGATAGTTCAGTTGTGGAGCACCTCGGGAGCAATGACCACATTTTTAAATAAACGCGAGTCTAAACCATCTTTTCGCGACCGCTTGCATAAACGTTCGAGATGTCCCTAGACATCGGAACGGACGGCGGCGACAATGGCCTAATGAAGCCCAATGAAAATGCACTAATAATAGACAATAAAGCACAATGCACCAATTAAGATAAGTACAGAAAGATAAGAAAATGCGGGAAAATAATGGCTCATAAGTCGGCTTGTCAGGTGAAGGGGGGCAGCTGCAGACCGCAAATCTTGTCCCGACCTCAAAATAAAGAGCAGAAGACTTCCGTTCGAAGATGGGCAAGGCCTAAAAGGTCCCTAGAATTGACCAATAGGCCCCATACTAGAATAGGAAGGATTTTGGTACACGAAAAATAAGAAATTTCACCTAAAGGGCCGAGACCGCCGTCTCGCCATTGGCTAAGGGCGAGACCGTCATCTCGTTTGGCAAGACCGCCGTCTCGTTTGGCGAGGCGGCCATCTTGCCACTTGCTGAAGGCAAGACCGCCGTCTCATTTGGCGAGACGGCGGTCCCGACATGACAGGCACAAATTTCTATAAAAGGGGGGGACTTCCCCACTCTTTTCACACAATTCTACAACTTTCCCTTCTGCACTTCTTTCAAATTACTCTCCTATGACCCCTATGAAGCATTTCCATAGTTTCTTATGTTCTTAGAAAGTTCTGTAGTGTTGCGAGGAAGAGCGATCAACATTGTAGAGTGGGGGATTGTCAAAAAGCACCCTATTTCAAAGAATTCACTATAAAGGCTTGCTTCGAAGGTTCCTGTACACTCTCTTCCCTACTTTACTGCTTTTTAGATAGTATTGTTGTGCATTAATCATTTAGGGTCATGTAGTCAATATTTTAATTTCCACAATAAATAAATAAGGGTAAAAGCACAATTTATAGTTATTATTTCTTTATATAAACAGTCATCATAGGGAACCCAAAAGGGGCGTCGTAGGGAAGCTAATACCTTCCCTACACGTAACTAACTCCCTTACTCAACTCTGATTGTAATGGCCAAAGTTGGTTTTTCTAAACCAATGCCTTCTTTTTTCTTCCTTATCCAATGTTTTTGGTAAAAACATTGGTGGCGACTCCTCGAACCTTTCGAAAACCTCACCTCTAGGTCCAGCCTGGTTATCGGACAACCTAAAGGCATTGTACCATTTCTTTAAAAAAAACGTGGGTCGATCGAAACCATCACATCACTCTGACCTCCTCTTTTGACAGCGGCGACATGGATCTGCATCAATTAAAAATGATTTACATAAATTCAATTCACTAACAAAGTTGTTAGATTATGGTTTTATGCTACTTTTTCAGCTATAGCTTAAATCTTGCTTTATCAATACTCATCTGCATGATTCCTAATCTTTCTTCATAAGAATTAAAACAATTAGCTGATATATTCACAAAAACTCTTGCTTGTGATCGATTTTATAAAATTCAAACTGAGTTAGGCAGTTTAGATGCATCAAACATCACTTAGTTCTCAATTGTGATTATTTTAATTGATATAAACTAGCTTTAATCGATTAATTTCACTTATAATACTACTATTCGTACTATTTTAATCGATTAAATTTTGATTTAATTGATTAGATTCTATTAAGATTTTAATGTACATTTTTCATTCCTATTTTAATCGATTAAAATGTTATCTGTATCAATTAAAATCATTAACAAGATGAATTTAATCGATTATGTCCTATTTTTAATCGATTATTATTCTGAAAAGGAAATTAAAGGCTTTAGTTAATGGTTGTTCTTGTAACATGCTACTAAAGCAAGATTCCCTTATCTTTACACGTGTCTATTGTATTAATTACAAACGTGTTAACGAAGATAAGTTTGAATCAACTTTAATTGAGTCTTAAATGAATAATACATCTCATTGATATTCTGTTTCTCTCTGATTTTACTGTTTTTTTTAAATAAATTTTGTTATCATTACATGCTATGTATATTTCTTGTTTTATCCCTTTCTTCCCTATTTTTGATGAAGTCAAAGGGGGAGAAATGATTAAATTTTCAAATACTCACTAATCTAGGGGGAGAAATAATTGATATTGAATACTCACTAATTTATATATCCAAGTGACTTCTTCTCCAGATCAAAATCTTTCAAAGAGGTGTTTGTCTTCATCAAATAGGGGGAGACTAAAAGTAATGAAGATCTTATTGAATCATTTGATAAAACGAAGATCTTATTGATTTGATGAAGTCAAAGGCTAATCTAATGAAGTCAAAGGTTGCTTGGGATAAAAGGGTAGAGTGATTAGTGAGTCTGCATCTATACATAGGTATAATAATTCATATCTCTCTCCTGCAGAAGGTTTCATCATCTGAAAGAATTTGAAAATGCCTCTAAAGATGTTTTTAATCAATTAAAAACCAAAGTAATCGGCTAAATTGTTTTTAGGAAATTTTTTTAACTGATATTATATGAGCTTTATCAATTAAAATGTTTTTAAAACTTACATAACAAAATTTTAACTAATATGCTTTCGAAATAATCGGTTATTTTCATTAAAAGCGTTCTTGAAAATCTTCTGGCAGTGTTTTAGCTGATATAGATTCGAAATAATTGATTAAAATCAATTAAGATGTTTTGAAAAGTGTTCTGGAAGTTTTTTAATTGATTAAACTTTGGAATTATCGATTAAAACCACTTGAAAAGTTTTTTTATCGATCTAATCTCATACATGACCGATCAAAACAAGTTATAATCAATATAATCTCCAAAATGATCTATCAGAATTATTTTGATCGATTAAATTGTGAATTAATCGATTAAAACAACTTAATGAACTTTTTGCTAACTATTTTAATCAATTAAAACTTGTTGTTATCAATTAAAATAACTTAGAAAGTTTTGTGAAAGTTTTTAGCAGAATATTAATCAATTAAAACAATTTAAGGGACTTTTTGTTAATTATTTTAATCGATTAAAATAATGTCGCATCAGTTAAAATAAATCTGGAAAATAATCAAAAACATTTTAACAGATTAAAAGAAGTTTTAACCGATTAATCAAAGACTTTTAACATATTAAAAGAACAGTGTAACAGATTAATTAAACCAGAAGTTGAAAAAGTTTTCTATATAAACAGACTTGATTCAACATTTTAAAATACACTTTTGAGCAATCAATCAGGCAATCATAAGAGTTATTTTCAAGAAAGAAGAATCTGGCAAGTTTGTGGAGTTTTTCAAAGTTCTTTCTTGAGGCAATTTTTGCATTCTTTTGGTGAAGAAACTCATTCTGTAGAGGCTGCATAATCCAGGTTTGATTGTTCTAGTTTATTTTCTTTGTTCTTTCAATTTCTTTAATGTATTGTGAGTGTCTGGAATTGTTGGACACTAGTTCTATAGCTGGAATTTGGTTGCAGGTTGGTACAAGAACTGGAACTTGGTTCTTGGGTGGTGTCGGTTTGGAATTGTTGGGCACTGGTTCTATAGTTGGAATTTGGCTGCAGGTTGGTTCAAGAACTGGAATTTGGTTCTTGGTGAAGGTTTAGGTGCAAGATCTGGAATTTGGGTCTTGTGGTAGATTGGGTTTGTGATTGGAATCTGTAATCTGTAAAACATTCAATCTAGTGGAACTCAGCTGGAATTTAGCTGAGAACTGGACATAGCCCTGAGATTGGGTGATCGCGTCCAAGCTCTAGATGACTCCCTCCTGTCTCTGGCTGATGGTCTCCAGCCATGTCTCGAAGACGTCCTGCCTCAAGGACATCTAGTCTAGCTGCTGGCGAATGTCGTCCATGTGACGGTTGACGCCAGGAAAATCATTGTCGTACTACTACTGCTCGAACTCTGGGGGCATCGAGATCTCCTGTAGTGCATCCAAATCCTGGATATCTAAGGTCATGGCGAGCGCAGGGTGGAGGACCACATGGGATCCCTGCCTGATGAGCATCCCCATGTTGACGAGCATGGACCTGCTGATGTACTCGGGTCAGAGGATGGAGGGAATGTCCTCCCCGCCAGGGCACCCCCACCTCTCGGCCAGCGGGATGATGAGAGTACCCATGAGGATGGCTCCTACGGGGCGGCTCCCGAAGTCCTTTAGAGCCCTCAGAAAGAAGTAGTCGGGGTTACACCGGTGTCCATGTGGCATGCAGTGCAGCACGAAGAGGTCAGGCTGAGTGATCTTCCCCTGACTTTCCTTCCGCGCATGGATCGTCCCTGCTAATAGCTTATGGCAGATGCAAAGAGGAGGGTTGAGCGCCGACCCTTTCATCAGGGTCGGTAAAATCTATGACCCGGTGAGATCCTTCCATATCTCACTGCTTGTGAGGGCAGGCCGCCACTCACAGATGGCTCCTTGATATTCCGGTTTCAGGGTGTCCGTAGGCTGGATGAAGCCTATGGTGACGTTGAACTCGTCCAACATCATCGTCTGGTAGGTCCCATTCATGTAGTACGAGACCATCCTCGCTGGAGGGACACCCGGGAATATCATGGGCATATCGATCATCGTGACGGAGGCGAGGAACTCCATCACGACTTGTTTGTAGATGCGGGTCGGGGGGTCCTAGAGGAGGAAGTCCCACACGATGCTCTAGATGTATCCCTGCACATCCTCTTCCCAACCGAACTCGGCAAGGATACCGTGGTCTAATCTCAGCATGGGGTGCCAAGAGTAGCCCCTAATGTGTTCCAGCCTGGCCTGGTGCTGCGGCGTGAGCTGGGTAGGATCTGGAGGAGCCTGAGGTGCAGCTGCGCTCGGGCCGGGGCCCCGACCTCTCTTTCGGGGCCTGGAGGACTCCTTGTTGCATTTTGGGAAAATAAACTCAAAGATGTATGAGAATATATGAGAAGATGCAGGAATGGAGTTCTTTAAACTGACCCAAAAGCCCCCTTTATATAGAAAATTTTATTTTTGGTCGAGACTGCCGTCTGGGATTTGGGACGGCGGTCTGGAATTTTCTAAATTCAGGACCGTTGTCTGGAATGTCGAGACGGTGATCTCGCCAATTGCAATGTGGCGAGATGGCCGTCTCGCCAAGTGAGAAGGCGGTCTCGCCTTTAGCAAATGGTGAGACGGCGTTCTCACCAAACGAGAAGGCGATCTCGCCTTCAACGAAAGGCGAGACGGCGGTATCACTAAACGAGATGGCAGTCTCGCCTTTGATGAATTGCGTGACGGAAGTCTCGCTAAACTAGACGATGGTCTCGCTTTTCGAAGGTTTTTTTTTAGGAAAATATAGGACCTTGTTCAAAAACATCTATGCATGCAATGTTTTCATGTTTCATGTCCTATAATGCTATTTCGTTGATTTTTCAGAAGGATTAATTGGTGTGTCTTTGGAAGACGCGGTCCTTCTGATGTGGTTTTCTGGCTGTACTTGTTTGTACCATTCCAGACTTAATATGATCGAAGAATAATTGTTGGTTTGAGGAGCACACTTGCCATGTCGGTGCGTTTTTTCCTTCCTCTAGAGATTTCAATCCTCTTGTTGATTATATGCCTCCATATTCCTCGACTATTTATCAGAATGTTATGATAAGGGTCAAGAGAAGAGAAGTAAGAGGATAATTTGTTCAATGACTTGTGTTTTAGACGGTTGATTTTTATTTAAAAGGGGTTTTGTAAGAATGGCTGGCCAAGGTTGGTCAAAGTGTTTAAGCTGATGTTAAACAAACGTCTTACTTTGAGGGTCCACGTCTTAGCCAATTTCTATCGCTTTCTATGGCTTATTGACTTCCCTAGACTGCCCTTTGGGTTCTCAGACTAGGATACTGTGTTTTGGTCCTAACTTTTGTCTAGGTTCCTTTTTCTTGTTTTGGGAATCCTAGCGGACCTTTTTTTGTAACCCTAATGAGCCTCCTATTTATAGTTTTCGCTGCCTGGCACATCTGGGACGGCCATCTGGGCCGGGACGGCCGTCTGGGGTGGGACGGACGTCCCACTTGAATTTTTAACACAGAGCCTGCCCCCCTGGGAAGTGGGACGGCCGTCCACATGTGGGACGCGCGTCTCACTTGTCCCAGGATAGTTGGGACGGCCGTCCCAACTCTGGGACGGTGGTCTCGACTTGTTTTGTCCAGTTTTTGTGTTCTGGGACCCTGGGAAGCTTTCCTTGCTATTTTTGGACATTGTTTGATGCTGATAGATGTCCCCTGAAGCTTTATCTTTATATGGGAAGTCTTTTTTACCCTTATTGAGATGTCGGACGAACTTTTATCTTTGTTTATAGGAGGTCTCTTCGGCCTTTGTCGAGGAATTGGATGAACTCCGTGTGATTGTAGGAGGTCTTCTTGGTATTTATTGATAAGATGGGCGATCTTTATCTTCATGTGACATTTCCCTAGCTTTTATTAAGAGGCCGGGCAAAATTAGGGGTCTATTTTATTACACAATATTAAAAAATGGCTATCTACATGATTCTATTTTCTATTGCATACATAAAGCGGTAAATAAAGCAATAAAAGAGAAGAGAAGTGAAAAGAACCTCCATAGCAACCTTTTATTACAACTTTTCAACTGTGAGGATGAATTTTGCCAATCCTCCGCACTACACAGACTCTCCTCCCCGAATACGGGACCGACACTACAAAAACTTTAAGAAGAATCGAATGTCGGAAGAAACTTCCTTAACCGATTGTTACCTTATAGGCAATCGGAGAGATCATTCGAAAGAGGGAGAGAAGAGAAGAGTGAGGTGTGTGAAAAAACGTCATCTAAGGTCCCTATTTATAGTTTTTCTAGCCAGACAACTCAGGACGGTCGTCTCAGGCCAATAAAACAAGGACAGCGGTCCCAAATGCTTGGGACCACCCTCTAGAAGTTGGGACAACCGTCTCAAGCTATTTTTTGGGTTGAGACGCGCGTCTCACATCTGGGACGTGCGTCTTGCCTGCTTGGGATGGCTGTCTCGCTTCTAGGACGACTGTCTCGAGTGTTTTTGGTCAAATTTTGTGTTCTGGGACTCCAGGGAAGCTTTCCTTTCTTCAGACGGAAGCCGGTTGATGCCGATGGACGTCCACCGAAGCTTTACCCACCTTCAGAGAGAAAGTGTTCTGGTCTTTATTGGGAGGCCGGACAAAATTAGGGGTCTACAGCTGCACCCCCTTCACCTGCCTAACTAACTGTTGGTCTAATGTGCCCACAAGATTAGTTGGTAGGTGAAGGAGTTAACCCTTTTGTCCGGTCATCCTTCGGATGCTCCTTTGCTGAAGTTGCCGATCCTCTAGATGATAAATATTTTTGATAGGTACTGTAGAGCCCAAATCTTTCCCGGCCTCAAAATAAGACCAGAAGACCTCCTTTTAGAAGATGGATGAAGCCTAAGAAGCCATTAGGAGAGACTATTAGGCCCCATACTAAGATAGGAAGGATTTTTTACATTAAAATAAGGATTTTCGCCTTCAAGGATCGAGACCGCCGTCTCGCTTTTTGGGACCGCCGTCTCGCCATTCCAGCAAGTCGAGACCACCGTCTCATTTAACAAGACGGCCGTCTCGCCACTTGTGAATGGCGAGACCCCCCTCCCATTTGGCGAGAAGGCCTTCTCATTTTTGGAAAAGTCAATATCTCCGTCTCGCCAAACGAGACGGCGGTCTCGCCACTTTTACAAGTCGAGGCCGCCGTCCCAAATGGCGAGACGGCCGTCTCGACCTTGTCAAACGAGACGGCCGTCTCAACCTGACAGGCGCGAATCCTTATAAATAGTGAGCGCTCCCCCCCTCATTTAACAAAATTCTTTCACTTTCCCTTCTACACTTTCTTCAAATTCTCTTCCTAGAGTCCCTCCGAAGCATTTCCGAAGTTTCTGAGAGTTTTCGACGTTGTAAGAGCGCAGGGCTGCCAAAATGCGCCCTACTTTTCAGAGAATTAATTAAAAAAGCTTGCTTCAGAGGTTTCTTCACTCTCTCCCTCTCTTTTACTGTCTTTATTTTATGATTAAATTGCATAATAGTCATTAGGGCAATGTAGTCGTTATTTTAATTTCGTAAATAAAAGGGTAAAAGCGTCTTTTCAAAAGTTTATTTATAAAATAGTTGGCCTATCATAGGGAACCCGAAAGGGGCGTCGTAAGGGAACTAACACTTCCCTTACACGTAACTAACTCCCTTACCTAACTCTGGTTTTAATGACCAAAGTTGGTTTTCGAAAACCAACGCCTTTTTACCCCTTTTTCGATGTTTCCGGTAAAAACATCGGTGGCGACTCCATAAGAACCCCTTCAAATCAGTTCTTGGGTTAGCCCGATCATCGGACAATCCAAGAACACCTTTTCGAAAACCTCGCCTCTAGGTTCAACCCAGTTATCGGACAACCTAAAAGCGTTGTAACATCACCCATAAAAACGCGAAAATTGGAAAGTCAGAACCATCGCGTCGCTCCGACTGCCTCTTTTTGACGGCGGCGACAGGTACTAACCCCTATCTGGTTTGATGAGAATGAAGCCCCATCTGGTTTGATGAGAATGAAGCCCCATCTGGTTTGATGAGAATGAATCCGCATTTGGTCCAAACCTCCTTCTATAAGGTTCTTGTGAGTACAAACCCCCACCAGATTCGCGTCTGCATTTGCTAAAGTCTTATGAGTACTTACCCTCACCAGGTACGAGCTCGTATTTGCTAAGCTCTTGTGGGTACCTACCCCCACCAGGTACGAATCCGCATTTGCTAGATTCTTGTGAGTACTTACCCTCACCAGGTACGAGCTAGCATTTGCTAAGCTCTTGTGGGTACCTACCCCCACAAGGTACAAATCCGCATTTGCTAGATTCTTGTTTGTTATATATTGTAAATTATTTAGTTGCTTCTATTTTTCCTCCCATGTCATCCAGAGCGCAAAATGATAAACTTAAGAGCAATGCTAAGTATTATATATGGGATGACCCCTATCTGTGGAAGTTATGCAGTGACCAGGTAATTAGGAGATGCATACCAAATTAGGACATTGACTCGATCCTAAAATTTTTTCATTCTTCTATAATCGGTGGTCATCTTGGCATTCAGAGGATAGGTCGTAAGGTGCTTGACTGTGGTTTCTATTGGCCCACCATCTTCAAGGATGCATGGAGGATTTGCAACACTTGTGAGCAATGTCAGAGAGCAGGAGGATCCTTTACATGGAGACAGCAGATGCCCCAACAACCCATGTTATTTTGTGAGGTGTTTGATGTATGGGGTATTGATTTCATAGGACCTTTCCCTGTTTCTTTTGTTTTTTATTATATTATCCTTGCAGTTGACTATGTTTCAAAATGGGTGGAAGCCAAAGCCACCCGGACTAATGATGCTCGGGTTGTTGTGGATTGTAGACCCCTAATTTTGCCCGGCCTCTCAAAATAAAAGCTAGAGGAACTTCACCCGAAGATGGAGTTCATCCGGCTTCCCAAAACGAGAAGGACCTCCCACAACAAAAGACGGAGTTCATTCATTCACACAATAAAAGCCAAAAGAGACTTCCTACACAAAGACAAAGCTCGCCCGACATCTTAATGAAGGCCAAGAAGACTTCCTATATGAAGATAAAGCTTCAACGGACACACATCGGCGTCAATCTATGTCCGAAAAAGGAAAGGAAAGCTTCCCGGGGTCCCAAACACAACAGGTGGTCCCAAATACAACAGGTGGTCCCAAATACAACAAGTGGTCCCAAACACAACAGGTGGTCCCAAACACAACAGGTGGTCCCAAACATAACGGGTGGTCCCAAACACAACAGGTGGTCCCAAACACAACAGGTGGTCCCAAACACAATAGGTGGTCCCAAACACAACAGGTCGTCCCAACACACAACGGGCCGTCCCAAACACAACGGGTGGTCCCAAACACGACAGGTGGTCCCAAACACAACGGGTGGTCTCAAACACAACAGGCAGTCCCAAACACAACAGGCAGTCCCAAACACAACAGGTGGTCCCAAACACAACAGGTCGTCCCAAACACAACAGGTGGTCCCAAATACAACAGGCCATCCCAACCTCCCAGATTCAAGTGGGACGCGCGTCCCGAAGTTGGGACGGTCGTCCCAAGGCCAATTTCAAGTGGGACGGCCGTCCCAGGTCCCCTGGTGGTCTCACCCTGTGTAAAAATGACATTTGGGACGGCCATCCCAGTCCAGACGGCCGTCCCAACCCAGACGGTGGTCCCAAAGTGCGCCAGCTGCGAAAACTATAAATAGGAGGCTCATTTGCCACTTTTTGAACACGAGACACTCCGGAAGAGCTCCGAAACACTCGGAGCACTTGTCTACTTCTCTCCCTCTCTCGAATGATCTTTCAGATTGCCTTAAATAGGTAACAATCGGTTAAGGAATTATATTCCGGCATTTGATTCTTCTTTAAATTTTTAGTGGAGTCGATCTTGTATTGGTGAGGAAAGTACGTATAGAGAGAGGGTTGCCAAAACGCAGCATCATAGTTCGAGATTCTCAATATAAAGCTTGCTACGGAGGTTCTTTTCAATTCCCTTCTCTTTTATTGCTTTATTTATTGTTTTATTTTATTTATTATGTCATGTAGAATAAAATCATGTAGATAGCCATTTTAATATCTCTTTTATTGCTTTATTTAGCTTTATTTATATAAAATTATGTAGATAGTCATTTCAATATTATGCAATAAAATAGGGTAATCGCGTAATTTCTCATAATCTTCACTTAATGAATTAATCCGTCATAGGGAACCCGAAAGGGGCGTTGTGGGGTGCTAACACCTTCCCCACACGTAACTAACTCCCTTACCCAACTCCGGTTATAACGGCCAAGTTGTTTTTTTTTATAAAATCAACGCCTTTGTTTTTCCTTTTCCAATGTTTCGGTCAAAATATTGGTGGCGACTCCATAAGAACCCCTTTTCGAAAACCTTGCTTTTATTAGAGGATAATTCAATTGTCAAACACCTCGGAAGCAATGAACACATTTTAAAACAAATACGCGAGTCTAAACCATCTTTTCGCGACCGCTCGCATAAACGTTCGAGACGTCCTCGGACGTCGGAAAGGGACGGCGGCGACAGATGGTGACTCCATCTGGGAAGTCCGAGAGTTGATCCCATTTAGTGACGAGATAAATTCAAACTAAGTAAAGATTTGAAATTATGCCTTTACCCTTACGTATGTTGTTATTGTATGGCTTTAAATAAGCTGCTGTATGATTATTTACGCAATTGTTTGAAATATAAATTGCACACAAAAACCCTTGCACACAACGGTCCCTCTATACCGGGGGCAAGAGTGAATATCTATAGGGAGTGGGTGGCGAGATACGATCGGTTAGTTGGCACACGGGGCTACTACGGTTGTCGGAAAACCACCAACTCAAGGTGATAACTCTCTTCTTTTGGTCTAAGGGTGTTGCCACGGAGTTCCGTGCATGACCCGAGGATTGAGAGATTGAGAGGTCCCTATAATGGGGGCACCTTGGGGACCTTTGGCCTGGTGAGAACGAGTTAGAACCACCTAAACCAAGCACGTTTACTGCAGGAAAACCCTACCTCGTGATTAAATAAGCATGGCTCTGCTCGTGGATGTATGAATTGTGTGTGCATTTGTTTGCTGCATTTGTATTGATGCATTAGCATAGGGTAATCATACAACAAACAAAAAAAAATGAAAAACCCTAAAAATCATAAAAAGTGAAAAGATAAAAACCTTTATCTCGGACAGTCTTCAGTTAAGTTGGCCTGGTTTCAGGTTCTTTGTAAGCTAAATAGCCACGTTGACCGACAGAAGAGATAAAGGGTCAAAAAAATAGAAACAAGTTAAAATAATAAAAATAAAAAAAAAATTATTAGCAAAAGTCTCATAATTCATATCACCTTTTGTCCATAAAAAATAAAAAGGGAAGAAAATAGGACTCTCTTCATCAAAATCCATAAACATTCATATAGATAAGTTTTCTTTTCAAGAAAAACCAAGTACTACCATGAATCATATTTAAGAACAAAACATGATAATACTTAGAAAAACAAACACTTGCAAACACGCATTTACAAAAACTCATCCTCATATCATGCATTTTCATTTCTGCTAGACAATGGAGGGATCCAGTGATAGACAGTTAAAGAAAGTGGAGATCCTTCTATGCCGTGTAGAGAAGTTAAGGCATTTGTGTACATATATGCCACCGGAGGTCTATGCTAACTTTGAGAAGTCTTACGGAAGAATTCTTGACCTCCTGAAAATCAGCATTGATCCAATATTTGTTAGAGCATTGGTCCACTTCTGGAGTTTCGACTTACACTGCTTCGAGTTCTCGCAGTTTGACTTAGTACCAACCCTAGAAGAATACGAACTCATGGTTAGATGGCCTCAGTCAGTTGGGGTTTATGTCTGCTCAGGAGAATATACGGCCGTGAGTAAGGTTGCTACTGTTATACGACTGCCTCCTCATCAATCCACCCTAGAGGGAAAAGGGAACATCTGAGGTTGGAAAATGGCTATAATAGAAGACCACTTAGTCTCTTTAGCTGAAAAGAAGGACCATGAGATAGAGCTTCTCAAGAATGATTATGCTGACTACCAAGAAGAAGCTAGACAAGCATTGAAGATGCCAAAGCTTGAACAAGATAGCCTATTAGGGACATGAGTGATGAAATAGCACATCTTGAGAGCACGCTTGCGAGACAGGACAAAAGTGATCAAGTTGATACGGGATGACCTAACGAGAACTCGGTCGGAAGCACAAAAATGGTGCAAAGCCGCTGAAAAATACGAGAGAAAACCTGGAAGAGCTACATGAAAAAGAAAAAGATGGATTAGCTCAATACGGTCAACTACTCCGTGAAAAGAACCGAATAATAGAGAGGTCTGATCAGCAGCATGCCTTGATCGTTCATCAAGAAGAGAAGATAAAAGAGGCTCATCGATATAGTGAAGATATGAGTCGGGCGGTATCTGAGCAAATCAAGACGCTCAGAAATCACGTGATAACAGCTGAAGACGAATTACGAAGAAAGCCTAATATACCTATAGGATTCTTCAAGCTTTTTCGCTTTTGTCAACATTTGCTTCAAAGCATTGTATAGAAGGATTTATACTTTCTAATAAAAGGATTTCTCTTCCTTAAATTGTCTATTGCATTCATAAGTTGCATACATTCATACATCCCTCCTCGTTTAATAATGAAGATAATAAAAAGAAAGGATTAACCGATGTGCTTTTCACAAATCAGAAAAAATGGAAAAGAAGCCTTTCGTCATCAAAATCTCTACAACGGTCAATAAATCCGAAGATGATAACAAACAAGCACCGTTAATCATTCCAATCAATAAAAGGGAAGCAGCAATAACGCCTTTACGCTTATTTGTACCGCGTCCTTTCCCGTATAAATCAAATAAAGGCTGTACCTTGGAGATACTCGGAAGAATCGCCGATCAATCAAGACATCTCCAACATAGCCGGTATTGGGGGCATGACAAGAAGCGGAAGAATATATTCCCCCAAGGAATTACAAGATAATATTCCTAAAGATAAAATGAAAAATAAAGCCGAAGAAGAAAAGGAATCCAAGGAGGAGACGAGATGAGCTACTCCGAGTACATAAGACAAAGTGAATACTCTATTATTGATCAACTCAATCGTACTCCAGCAAAGATAACTTTGTTATCACTCATTATGAGTTCGGAACCACACCGAAACGCATTGTTAAAGGTTTTGAATGAATCATTTGTCCCGCATGCAATATCCCAAGAGAAGTTTGAAGGAATCATTGGTAATATTTCAGCCAATGATCATCTGACCTTCACCAATGAAGAAATCCCTTTAGAAGGGTCCAATCACAACAAGCCCTTCCATATTTCCGTTAAATGCAAGGAATATCTCATTTCTAAAGTTCTTGTGGATAATGGGTCATCCTTAAACGTTATGCCCAAAAATACACTCGACAAGATAATAATGCAAGAAACCCACATGCGCCCGAGTAATACAATAGTTCGAGCCTTTGACGGATCAAGACGTGAAGTAGTAGGAGAGATTAGTTTACCAATCCAAATCGGACCTACTATTTTCAACATAGACTTCCACGTGATGGATATCACACCGGCATACAGTTGTCTCCTTGGTAGACCTTGGATTCATAGCGCTAAGGCAATACCTTTAACACTCCACCAGAAAGTCAAGTTTGTGATAAACAATAAACTCATCACAGTTCAAGCTGAAGAAGACTTTCTAATAAGCAAACCATCTATCCAACCATATGTGGATGCGGCTGAAGAGGCTCTTGAAACATCTTTTCAAGCACTCGAAATTGCCAATATCGAAAGACTCCCTAATAATATGAAGGTGGCCCATATGATGAAAAGATATGGATATCGCCCAGGACAGGGGCTCGGAAAGAACGCCCAAGGAATAAGAGAGCCACCAGATTTCAAAGATAATCCGCTAAAATATGGATTAGGGTATGACCCTACAAAAGATCAAACCATACGAAGAACAGGGAAGTCTTACCCCTCGAAGATGGTATCCCGAAAAGGAGGGGTATTAGCGCAGAGGGTAGCGTTAGTCATTAGGTGTCCTTCTTCCGATTCTAAGGGATGTAAATCTAGTGACTATTAGAGATCACTCCTCGGGGTTTGCCCGTCCCCCGAGCATCTTTAGGGCACACATTTCCCTGAAATTACAAAAGAATGCTATTCTTACTATCTGCTTCTTTTCTTGCTAAATGTATCTATACCCCATTTTAATAAACAAAGTTTAGATAAATGTTTTGTTCCAAATGCGTCCAAATAAGTAAAGCGCTGCAAAGCAAAGTCAAAATAAATTGATTAACTAGAAACACAAATAAAATTTATCTTGATAAAATTAAGTTTCGACAAATGTTGTGCAAAAAAAAAATATATATATACGCATACAAAAAAGGAAAGCCCGTCAAGGTCAAAGACCAAGACAAGAAAATAAAAGGGCTAAATACCCGGCAGGAAACCCACAAAGGGGGCTGCGCAAAAGTTAGGGTAAACCCGGCAGGAGACCCGAACAATAATAAAGGGTAGCCTGGGCAAAAGTTAGGGTTGTTAAAAGTCCGCTAGGTATTCCTTAAAAAAAAAAAATTAAATACAAAAAGGGAAAACCTAGACAAAAGTTAGGACATAAGCACAACATCCTAGACTGAAAACCTGAAAGGGCGGCCTAGGGGAGTTAATCAATCGCAAAGAAGTGCCATAAATCAGTAAACAATGACGCCACATTACAAGAGCAAAACGTTTTGTCTAAACTAGCCTAAACACCGACCAACCCTGGCTAGCCATTCTTACAAAAACCTTTATTACAAAAATATCACTCTAAAACACAAACCTTTGCAATAAATCCTTTTCCTTCTCTTCTCTTGACCATTTCACTATAAAGCATTCAAGTAATGAAGGGGAATGTGGCAACATAGTGATCAATAGGAAGGTTGAAATCCCTAAGGAAAGGAAGAAAGGCATTGATATGGCAGTTGCCCTACGAACAGAAGATTGCTCTTCGGCCATAGCAAAGAAAATTCCAAGACGGCAAATCAATACAGCTAAGCTTGTTATCCAAGAAACAAGATGACGTTAAGGTACAACACCAAGAATGCACCCGAATTCAAAGCACATCAGTTAAAACTTTCGAAATATTAACTGAAATAGATCATAGGATGCATTTCATAAAACATTACATGCATTAAAACATCAATGAATGGAGTCCCATCTTCTTTTCCATCAAAAAACTCAAAAAACCAACTTAAGAAGCTTGGGACGGCCGTCCCAGGAGGGGGTCTCACCATGAACGAATTCGCCATTTGAGACGGCCGTCCCAACCCAGACGGCCGTCCCAAACTCCTTTGCGCGGCCTATATATGTTGGGCGCGGGTTTGAGCCTTGGTACCTCATTCCAAGCATTCCTATCTTGCTTTTCCTCCTCTTCCATACATTTTTAGCATTTCTAAGAGAATAGAACTCACAATGGAACACGGAGAAGCCTCGTCCAGAAGAAAACGCACTAGGACTGCTGCTAGAAGAGCTCCTGTCACTAGCATGATGATGGCGAAGCACACCAACAACGGCCGGCAAATATCCAACAATTTGCACGGTACCCAATGCTTGCGACTAGACTTCGGGATCCTAGCTACATTCGGTTGGGAGCAAGATGTCGAGAAGATTCATCCACAACATAGGATGGGATTTTCCGCTCAATGAGCCACCTACTCGGATCCACCGCACGACAACAATGGAGTTTCTTGCCTCTCGTCAACATGATGGAAATGCCATCCGCAACTCCTGGAGTGCCACCAACACAAGCCGTCTCTTACTGGATGGACGGAGCCTACCGGACCACTGCTCTGGATGACGTTAATGTCATCATGGGATTCTGCCAGCGAGCCGATACAAGAACACCGGAATATCGGTCCGCATATCTGGAGAAACCTACTGTTCTCACCACCACTAGCATGTGGAAGGAGATTACTGGAGCTGTCAATCTCCCATCTAATCTGAAGGGTGCAGCCTTCAATCCCCCTCTTCGCATTTGCCACAAGTTGCTTGCTGGAACCATTCACAGCAGGAAGGAGAGCCAGGGGAAGGTAACGCTGGCTGATCTTTTTATAATCTACTGCATGCATCAGGGACACCGATGCAACCCAGGATACGCATTCCTGAAGGCTGTAAAGGAATGCGGTACTCGGGGACCAGCGGGAGCGATCATGGTGGCTCCCTTCCTTACCCCTCTTGCTGAATACTGGGGATGTACCGACGGAGAAGATCTCCCAGCTGAACTTCAACCAGAACCGATCAGCGGAGGAGTGCTGACGCACATGAATATCCTCGACGAGAGAGGGTCGGGTTTCATCTTGAACCCTATCATCTCAATTTCATGGGATATGCGCGACTTCAACACGCCACAAGACATCCCTACCACTTCGAGTCCCGGCAGCAATCACGCGACCAGGACTTCTCCGGCACTGCAGCGACGCTTAGACGAGGAGCATGCCTATATGGAAGGAGAGTTCCGATCTATACGCCAGCCAGTTCAGTCGGTGAGCCGTTAGGCAAGACAGGACGGACCGCCAGATAGAGAGCCTGGTCCAGACTCAGACGAGATTCCAGCGCTGCCTACTCCGCCGCTTCCCTTCACCAGCACCATCTGCCCATTCCAGCCCAGAGGCAGACGATTAGGATTTATTTATACAGCTTTCTAGTGTCTTAAATATGCTTGAAATGTATCCAACAAAAAGCAGTAATGAATAAAAATCGTTATTTCTGCTTCACACTTCGCGTTCAAAAAGCCCATGTGTACAAAATAAAAGGCACACATGATCTACTAAAAAGCCAGATTTCAAAACAGCTCGCGATAAAAAACTAAACTGCGATGGAAAAAGGCGAAATCTGAACCACTTCAGCAAAATAAGGAGCTTTGAAGAAAGTTAGCTCCAACCATCAACCTTCTACACCAATAAAAGAAAGTACATCAAAAACGGAAAAAGCCAACGGAAGGGCTTGATAATCCCCAAGCGGATCCTCGCCTACTTCAAAGGCAACACAAAAATTACTCCATGACTCAGCATCAACACCACATGAGTCATCAAACATAAATCACTTGGAGCTACAATCAGCATCTTTCCATCCAAGAAAAAGGAAGTCATCAACGTAGAAAAGCCAACAGAAAGGCTCAATTATCCCCAAGAGGATCCTTGTCTACTCTAGAGGCAAGACAAAAAGATTATCTCACGACTCAGCCTCGTCACCGCATGAGTCGTCAAGCACACTCATTAGAGAGTCGCCACCCCGAGGAGTCCATCAAAGAAAGATCACGCAAGAATCCATCGAAGAAAGCATAGAATCAAATCAACCCCCCGGTGGATCACCAAAAAGAAAATTTTTTCCCCAGTAAGCCTATTATTCGCAAAGGCAAATTACAAATTACAAATCCACAGGGAGTTAAGCACCCAATATGAATATCCCCAGTGAAAGGCAAAACCTTCACTCCCAAGAATGCCTATGCTTACTCAGAAACAATCAAAGAGTCGATATCCCCATGAAACGGGAAATCAACCTATGCAAGAGGCAATACAAGCACAAAACTGTCAAAAAGCATTCGCCTACTCAGAGGTATTATCAAGAACAAATATCCTCAAGTGGAGCATCCGCCTAATTAGGAGGCAAAATCAAAGATCAACAAAATCCCCAGTGGATTCCTGCCTAAAAAAAGGCAATCAACAAAGGTTCCCCGGCAAAGACCGGATGGCTAAAACAGAAAAGCCAAAAATCAAGAATCCCCGGTCAAGACCGGATGGCTAAAAGAAAAAGCCAAAAACAAAGAATCCCCGGCAAAACCGGATGACTAAAACAAGAAAAGTCAAAATCAAATTACTCCCCAGTGGCGCATGATAAAAAACAGTAAGCCGCCGACAATAGAACCATGTAAAGATGCAGGTTCGCACCCAGTGGGGGTGTAAAAACCATTAGAGTCCGTCAAGATGCAGACTCGTACAATAGAGCCTTGTCAATATGCAGGTTCACACCCAGTGGGGGCGTAAAAACCACTAGAGCCTAGTCAATATGCGAGGTTCGCACCCGGTGGGGGTGTAAAAACCACTAGAACCTTGTCAAGATGCGGGTTCGCACCCGGTGGGGTGTAAAAACCACTAGAGCCTAGTCAATATGCAGGTTCGCACCCGGTGGGGGTGTAAAAACCACTAGAACCTTGTCAAGATGCGGGTTCGCACCCGGTGGGGGTGTAAAAACCACTAGAGCCTAGTCAATATGCGGGTTCGCACCCGGTGGGGGTGTAAAAACCACTAGAGCCTTGTCAAGATGCGGGTTCGCACCCGGTGGGGGTGTAAAAACCACTAGAACCTTGTCAAGATGCAGGTTCACACCCGGTGGGGGTGTAAAAACCACTAGAGCCTAGTCAATATGCGGGTTCGCACCCGGTGGGGGTGTAAAAACCACTAGAACCTTGTCAAGATGCGGGTTCGCACCCGAGTGGGGTGTAAAAACCACTAGAGCCTAGTCAATATGCGGGTTCGCACCCGGTGGGGGTGTAAAAACCACTAGAACCTTGTCAAGATGCGGGTTCGCACCCGGTGGGGTGTAAAAACCACTAGAGCCTAGTTAATATGCGAGGTTCGCACCCGGTGGGGGTGTAAAAACCACTAGAGCCTTGTCAAGATGCAGGTTCGCACCCAGTGGGGGTGTAAAAACCACTAGAACCTTGTCAAGATGCAGGTTCGCACCCAATGGGGGTGTAAAAACCACTAGAACCTTGTCAAGATGCAGGTTCGCACCCAGTGGGGGTGTAAAAACCATTAGAGTTCGTCAAGATGCAGACTCGTACAATAGAACCTTGTCAAGATGCGGGTTCGCACCCGGTGGGGGTGTAAAAACCACTAGAACCTAGTCAATATGCGGGTTCACACCAAGTGGAAGTATAAAAACCACTAGAATCTAGCAAAGATGCGAGATTCGTACCGGGTGGGGGTAGGTACTCATCGAGCCTTATAAAAGGAGGCTCAAACTAGATAGGGGATGGGTACCTATCAAAATATTTATCATCCGGAGGATCAACAAGGAGCAGCATCCGAAGGATAACCGGGCAAAAGGGTTAACTCCTTCCCCTACCAACTAATTTTGTCGGCATATTAAAACCGACGAATTAGTTAGGCAGGCGAAGGGGGGACAACTGTAGACCCCTAATTTTACCCGGCCTCTCAAAATAAAAGCTAGAGGAACTTCACCCGAAGATGGAGTTCATCCGGCTTCCCAAAACGAGAAGGACCTCCCACAACAAAAGACGGAGTTCATTCATTCACACAATAAAAGCCAAAAGAGACTTCCTACACAAAGGCAAAGCTCGCCCGGCATCTTAATGAAGGCCAAGAAGACTTCCTATATGAAGATAAAGCTTCAACGGACACACATCGGCGTCAATCTATGTCCGAAAAAGGAAAGGAAAGCTTCCCGGGGTCCCAAACACAACAGGTGGTCCCAAATACAACAGGTGGTCCCAAATACAACAAGTGGTCCCAAACACAACAGGTGGTCCCAAACACAACAGGTGGTCCCAAACATAACAGGTGGTCCCAAACACAACAGGTGGTCCCAAACACAACAGGTGGTCCCAAACACAACAGGTGGTCCCAAACACAACAGGCCGTCCCAAACACAACAGGTGGTCCCAAACACAACAGGTGGTCCCAAACACAACAGGCCGTCCCAAACACAACAGGCCGTCCCAAACACAACAGGTGGTCCCAAACACAACAGGCCGTCCCAAACACAACAGGTGGTCCCAAATACAACAGGCCATCCCAACCTCCCAGATTCAAGTGGGACGCGCGTCCCGAAGTTGGGACAGCCGTCCCAAGGCCAATTTCAAGTGGGACGGCCGTCCCAGGTCCCCTGGTAGTCTTGCCCTGTGTAAAAATGACATTTGGGACGGCCATCCCAGTCCAGACGGCCGTCCCAACCCAGACGGTGGTCCCAAAGTGCGCCAGCTGCGAAAACTATAAATAGGAGGCTCATTTGCCACTTTTTGAACACACAGACACTCCAGAAGAGCTCTGAAACACTCAGAGCACTTGTCTACTTCTCTCCCTCTCTCGAATGATCTTTCCGATTGCCTTAAATAGGTAACAATCGGTTAAGGAATTATATTACGGCATTTGATTCTTCTTTAAATTTTTAGTGGAGTCGATCTTGTATTGGTGAGGAAAGTCTGTATAGAGAGAGGGGTTGCCAAAACGCAGCTCATAGTTCGAGATTCTCAATATAAAGCTTGCTACGGAGGTTCTTTTCAATTCCCTTCTCTTTTATTGCTTTATTTATTGTTTTATTTTATTTATTATGTCATGTAGAATAAAATCATGTAGATAGCCATTTTAATATCTCTTTTATTGCTTTATTTAGCTTTATTTATATAAAATTATGTAGATAGTCATTTCAATATTATGCAATAAAATAGGGTAATCGCGTAATTTCTCATAATCTTCACTTAATGAATTAATCCGTCATAGGGAACCCGAAAGGGGCGTTGTGGGGTGCTAACATCTTCCCCACACGTAACTAACTCCCTTACCCAACTCTGGTTATAATGGCCAAGTTGTTTTTTTTTTATAAAATCAACGCCTTTGTTTTTCCTTTTCCAATGTTTCTGGTCAAAATATTGGTGGCGACTCCATAAGAACCCCTTTTCGAAAACCTTGCTTTTATTAGAGGATAATTCAATTGTCAAACACCTCGGAAGCAATGAACACATTTTAAAACAAATACGCGAGTCTAAACCATCTTTTCGCGACCGCTCGCATAAACGTTCGAGACGTCCTCAGACGTCGGAAAGGGACGGCGGCGACATGGATTTTGTTAGATCTAACATCTTTTGTAGGTTTGGAGTACCAAAAGCCATTGTTAGTGATCAAGGTACCCATTTCTGTAATAGGTCTATGCAGGTGTTGCTAAAAAAGTATGTGGTTGTTCATAGAGTTTCTACACCTTACCACCCCAAAACTAATGGGCAGGTTGCAATCTCAAACAGGGAGATCAAGAGGATTTTAGAGAAGATTGTCCAGCCAAATAGAAAGGACTAGAGCAACAAATTGGAGGATGCTCTTTGGGTGCATAGGAGTCCCTACAAGGCACCCATAGGGATGTCACCTTATCGAGTCATCTTTGAAAAGGCATGTCACTTACCTGTGGAAATAGAGCATCGAGCCTATTGGGCTGTGAAGACTTGCAATTTCTCACTTGACCAGGCTGGGGAGGCAAGGAAGTTGCAACTTAATGAGCTAGATGAGATTCGGCTGGAAGCCTATAAGAACTCAAAGTTCTACAAAGAGAAAACCAAGAAGTTCCACGATAGCCTGATAGCTAGGAAGGACTTCATGGTTGGCCAAAAAGTGTTATTGTATAATTCTAGGCTTGGACTCATGGGTGGTAAGCTACAATCAAAGTGGACTGGACCTTTTGTTGTTACTAATATTTATCCTTATGGTACAGTTGAAATCAAAAGTGAATCCATAGAAAAGAGCTTCAAAGTAAATGGGCATCGACTGAAACCATTCCTCAGCCATCCTTCTCTAGTGGATGCCGTTGTGGATGAGATGTCCCTAACTAATCCCACTTCTCTTCTACCATGATCAAGGAGTTCTTCTTTCTCCTTTAACTCTTTTATCTTGCTTGTCGTATTTGTTTAGTGGATATGATTGTGTTTACATTGAGGACAATGTTTGATTTAAGTGTGGGAGAGATTGTTCTTTGTTTAGGATTTTTAGTTTTCTTTGTTTTGTGTACAATTTGCATGCTTCTCTTGAATTTCTGGGTTTTGTTTAGGTTTTGGGAATTTTCTTCACTCTTGGATATAAGTTGCTTGATACTTTATGGATTCAAATCCTTGTTCTTCTTTGCATGCCAAGTTGATTTTGAGGTTTGAGAGGTTGAATTGGAAGTGACAGATTTACCCTATTTGAGGTTTTGAGCCACTCTCTATTCTTTCTTTCTTGTGTGTTATGCCTCTTGATTGCTTACACAATGGCCTTGGCTTGAATCTTTTTTTTTTTTATGTTTCTTGATTCACATGCATGTTTGGAGCTGATTAAGGCAATTTTTGTTGTGATTAACTTCTAGCCAAATAAGCCTACCCTGAATCAATTCCCTTGATAGCCTCTTTGAGCCTATGTTTCCCTTTACTTCTTTTGAAGCTCATTACAAGTCTCAAGTGAAAAACCCATGATTACCTTAACCTTAGGGATTTTTGGAGCTTTGGAATCGTTTTGGGAATAACTAAATAAGTGTATGGGTGTGTTTTCATTGGATGATATACTGGATAGTTGGTTCCTTAATGTACAGTTTATGCAATTTAATTTTTTAAAAAAGAAACATGAAAATTAAAAAGAAGTTTAAAAGAAAGAAAAATGTTGTTGAGGAAAAGGAGATTGAAAGGATTGGTATTAGAGGTCTTTAAGCATGCTCTGATGTTTATTTTTGACTTATTCCCCATTTCTCCTCTAATTCCTAAGGTTCTTAGCTATGTCCCATATGATATCCTCCACCTTGTCCTTAGTCCCATTACAACCTTGGAAAGACCTTTTGATCCTTTTGTACATGTGTTTTTGGTTGTTGATTTTAGAGGCTTGCCAAGTCTATGTGGTGCTTGTTTTTCATGGGTGTTTTGAGAGTAAATAGTAGCCTAAACACTTGAGTGATACAGTGCATATCTTGTGAGGTTTTGTTGATTTTCATTCACCTCTTGAGCAGATTGATTTTCTTGACATGTTTTAAATTATTTTGACGATGTCCAGAGATGTCTAGTTTCTTTGACTCTTTGAATGTTGGAGGTTGTCGATTCCTTTTGTTTCTCAGGTTTCATTAAGGAGTATATAAATCTGTTTATGATTTTGTTTTTCTTTTTGTGTTTCTGTCCTTTGCATGATTTTCTTTAAATGTTTTTGGATTTGTTTCCCTGCTCTGCTGCATTTCATAATTTTGCCCAGGAGTGCAAAAGGCTAAGTATGGGGGTATTTGATGGAAAATATTTTATTGCGTAAATACATATCATTATGGTCCTAATTACTCTCACATTTAGACTTAATTTAGTGGTAGTATAATGTTTGTTAACTGTCATTTGAATTATGGACTTAGTTGCAAAACTAATAATTTTCGTATTTATTGGCAGTTTGACCTTTCCTTAGTAATAAATCCATATCTGAAGCTACAAAACTCCAAATTGAGAAATTCAAAGTGGTTGAAAGCTAAGAGGCAAAGATATAAATATCTTTCTCACGTGCATCGTCCAAATCCAACCGGAAGATGGCCAAAGTTGAGTACGAAAAACCACCACGAAAGCTGCCCTGCAGGTGTCCGAATTTGGGTTTCATTTTATCATATTTTACGTTTTGGGCCAATTTGTCTTTAAATGATCCAATGCAGTGAGTGGATCAGAATTTTTATGAGACCAGTTGGAGAAACCTAGGTTAAACAGCCATGCAGAGAAAGAATAAAGGGAGGTTAGGGGTTTTACGCAGAGAATAGACGTATGGAGGTAGCATCAGCACTAGGGTTTTACGTAAAGTTTTATTTTGGATTGTTTTGCACTTTGTTCAATTGTACAATTCATTTTCAATTCTGCAGCCTAGGTTCATGTTTAAATTCCAATTGCAATTTCAATTTTGCACGTATTCACTTTTCTGAATTTTCAATTTCAATTTCCTGCTGCAATTTAAATTTTGGTATTTAAGTATTCAAATTCAATTTCTTAATTTAATTGCATTCCGATTTCGTAATTAAATTCCAGTTTCTTATTATTGTGATAATTAAGTGTTGATGGATAGCTAAATCTTTGTATTGATTTTTTGAGGAGAATGCAAGTAGATCTTTGAGGTTTTGTTCTTCAATTTCATTTTGTTTGTTCTCTTAACTATTCATCTTCTAATCTCAGTGTTGAATTATAATCTATTTATGCTTAATAAATCGAAACTAATATCATAGTTTGCTTAATTTTGTGTTAGAGATGAGATTATGTGATGTATGTAATGCTTAATTGTATAAGGATAATTTGGGGTTAATGTTCGCTTAGTTGGTTAATTTCATATTGGAATAAGGGTTAAAGCTAATTTGAGATTAATCTTCGCTTAGTTGATTACTTTTGGATTGGAATATAATTTGGGATTTATCTTCGCTTAGTTGGTTAATTTCGAATTAATTTCATAATCTAGGATAAGTGACACTACATTGGAATTAGGAAATCAATTGCATTCTTATTTGTTTCTAATCTGCATTTTTATAATCTATTTTTGTTTTGTTTCATCTAATATTTTAAATCTGAAAAATCTCCCCTTTTGTTTTTGTTCTAATTCAAAAAATTTACAAGCTTTGATAAGAATTCGTGGTCTTTGGGAGACAACCTAGGCATTGGCGGATCTTCTTGGGAGCTGAGGGGGGCCGTGGCCCCCCCAAAGTTTTGTAACTCCCCTGTAATTTATGATTTTGGCCCCCCAAACTTAATGAACATTTAATATATTTACTTTTATATTTACAATTTTATGCTCTCAGGCCCTCCCCAGTTTTGTAACTCTCATATAATTTATGATTTTGTCCCGCTCAAACTTAATGATCATTTAATATATTTAAGTATATATCTACAATTTTATCCTTTCACCCTTTCATCTTCTTTCTTCCTTTGTATATTTATTTATTATTTATTAATAATTATTATTTGTCCCCTGTCGCCGCGTCAAAATGAGGGCGATCAGAGCGACGCGATGGTTTCCGACTCTCTATATTTTCGCGTTTTTTATTGGTGGTTACAATGCCTTTAGGTTGTCCGATAACCGGGCTGAACCTGAGGGCGAGGTTTTCGAAAAGGTGCTCTTGGATTGTCCGATAACCGGGCTAATCCAAGAGCTAGTTTTTGAGGGTTCTCTAGAGTTGCCACCGATGTTTTTACCGGAAACATCGGAAAAGGAGTTTAAAAGGCGTTAGTTTTCGAAAAACCAACTTTGGTCGTTAGAACCAGAGTTGGGTAAGGGAGTTAGTTACGAGTAAAGGAAGTGTTAGTTCCTTTACGACGCCCCTTTTGGGTTCCCTATGATAGGCCAGCTATTCTGTTAATAAATAAACCGG
Source organism: Sphenostylis stenocarpa (assembly GCA_963425845.1). Lineage (NCBI taxonomy): Eukaryota > Viridiplantae > Streptophyta > Magnoliopsida > Fabales > Fabaceae > Sphenostylis > Sphenostylis stenocarpa. The sequence continues at coordinate 69,506,812 of OY731403.1, forward strand.
AAAAATACGCTTTTGCCCTTTTATTCTGCGGAATTTAAAAATTATGACTACATGGCCCTAATGTCTATTGCATAATTTAAATAAAGCAGTAAAAGGTAGAGAAAGAGAGTAGAGACCCTCGAAGCAAGCTTTCTATTTAATTCTTTAAAAATAGGGTGCTTTGCGGCAGCCCTTCACTCTACACGGCGTCGGAAACCTCTCGAAATGCTCTAAAAACACTCTAAAGACAGTCAGAAGCTCCGGAAATGCATTGGAGAGATTCTAGAGAGAGAAACTCTTGATGTGACTAGAGAGAGAGTGAGAAAGCTGTGTGAAATGAGGGGAAGGGAGGCCCTATTTATAGGGATTCGTGCCTGTCAGGTCGAGACGGTCGTCTCGTCTAACAAGGTCGAGACGACCGTCTCGACATTCCAGACGGTCGTCTCGCCTTGTAGGAATGGCGAGACGGCCGTCTCGCCAAACGAGAAGGCTGTCTCGCCTTTCGTAGGTGGCGAGATGGCCGTCTCGCCAAACGAGACGGCGGTCTCGCCACTTGTGCAAGGCGAGACGGCGATCTCGAATCCGAGATGGCGGTCTCGACCCCAAAAGGCAAAAATCCTTATTTTTGTGCCAAAAATCCCTCCTATCCTGGTATGGGGCCTAATAGTCTCTCCTAGTGGCTTCTTAGGCTTCGCCCATCTTCGAAAAGGAGGTCTTCTGATCTTTATTGTGAGACCGAGCAAGATTTGGGGTCTACAGCTGCCCCCCCCCCTTTACCTTAGTCAGATGTTGGTTTGTTGTGCCAGACAGATCGACAGGAAGGTAAAGGAGTTGACCCTCTTGCCCGGTTACCCTTCGGATGTTCCGTCTTGTGGCGGTTGATCTTCTGGGGAAAACTTGTGTTTGTGCACTTCCAGGATACTCCTTTTGATGGTAGTCGATCCCTTCGGTGAACACATGGTAGAACCTCAGGATACTCCTTCTGACGGTAGCCGATCCTTCGGTTGATGGGTATGAACCTCCCATCAGGCTGGTATTTGCAGTCCGCTGTGTGTCGAACTGGATGGGTATGAACCCCCCATCAGGCTGGTAATTGCGACTTACTGATCCGGCTTGAGCGCAGATCAGGCGCACTGCGTGCGCAGGTTGATAGGTATGAACCCCCTATCAGGCTGGTACAGTCCACTACGTAGGACTGGTGGTAGTGGCGGCTTACTGTTCAGGTGGCCCATGCGCCGGTCGTTGGGATGCACTTTTTGTTGATTTTTCTTTTGAGATATGGTTGTCTGGTCTGCGCCAGGGATTTGGTGGGTGCTCATCCAGCTTGCTTGTTTGCTGGGGATTCTTTTGATTTTGATCTTTTATGGAAATCATCCGACTCTTGCTGGCTGGTCGGGCGGTCTTTGTTTGTTGTTCGACTCTTGTTTGGTTGTTTGAAATTTATTGGTTGGATACATGATTGACAGAGTCTTACCGGGGTACCTCTATGCAAGCATGAATGTCTTTTTGGTTATGAAGTGTGTTTGTTTGTTTTGATTCTGACAAAGTCCTATTTGTGCGACTACTTGTGTGTGGATGCTATTGATGCAATTTATTTTAGTTGAGGGCATCTAGAAAGTGATCGGTACTTTCTTCTTTTTTGTTCTCTCGTGACTATTTTTTGCATTTTTTGTTTTAACCCTATCTTTTGCCTAGACCGCCCTTTGCGGGTTTTCGATCTAGCAGGCTACCCATGTACTTTTGCTTGGGACGTCCCTGGTTAGTGTTGTTCGTCTTGTTTTTATGCTTTCCTGGATTGCTTGTTTTATGCATGCTCATATTTCGTTAATACAAAGGCATTTACACGAGTAGGTAAAGAGAAGAAAAGACAATTTTTATTGATATATAAGCAAATGGTCTATTTTTCATGAGGATTTACAAAATAATTTGTAAGCAGGGCTGGCCAAGGTTGGCTATACTGTATGAGGGTGCCACAATCATATCTGTGATCTCTGTTTCCCCGTTTTTCCTGGTCCCTTCAGTTGAGATGCTCGAGCTCGGAGTGAAGACTATGCGAAGTCTGCTTACTTTTGTGAAGGTATTACCTTAGTCGCCTTTGCGGTTTTCGGCTAAGGTAATCATTGCTCTCTTTTTTTTTTTTGTTGTTTTTGTTTTTGTCTCTTTTTTTTTTTTCTTTTTTTTTTTTTTTTGGAACCTCTAATTTTTGCCTAGGACGTATCCTAGCGAGGAATGTGGACCCTATTTTTTGCCCAGGACGCTCTTTGCGAGTTTTCATCCTGACAGGTCATGAGCAATGTCTTTAGGCGTAGTATCTTTTTACCGCATCTGAGTTGACAGGATATCGGAGCTCTTCTCCATCCATGTTAGTGAGGATAAGGGCTCCTCCTGAGAAGGCTCGCTTGACCACAAAGGGTCCTTCGTAGTTTGCTGTCCACTTCCCGATTTTGTCTTTCTGGGCTGGAAGCAATTTCTTTATCACCAGATCCCCTTCTTGGAAAGTGCGAGGATTGATCTTCTTGTCGTAGGCTTTCTTGATCTTCTTTTGGTAAGCTTGCCCCCGACATATGGCGTCTAGCCATTTTTCTTCGATTAGGTTTAGCTGATCGTACCGACTTTGGACCCATTCGGCTTCTGTTAATTTTGCTTCCATAACAACTCGCAGAGAGGGTATTTCGACCTCTACTGGTAGTACGACCTCCATTCCGTATACGAGGGAAAACGGGGTAGCCCCTGTGGAGGTTCGTACCGACGTTCGGTATCCGTGTAAGGCGAAGGGAAGCATCTCATGCCAATCTTTGTAGGTTACTACCGTTTTCTGGATGATTTTCTTAATATTCTTATTGGCTGCCTCTACTACACCGTTCATCTTTGGTCGGTACGGAGAGGAATTGTGGTATTGGATTTTGAAGTCTTGGCATAATTCCTCCATCATTTTATTGTTGAGATTGGTCCCATTATTAGTAATGAGCCTATGAGGGATGCCATACCGACATATAATATTTTTCTTAACAAATGTGGTCACCACTTTCCGGGCTACATGCGCGTATGACGCTGCCTCAACCCATTTGGTGAAGTAGTCAATGGACACCAAGATAAAATGGTGACCATTAGAGGCTTTAGGCTCTATGGGTCCAATGACATCCATACCCCACATAGATAATGGCCATGGTGTAGCCAGGGTACTGAGTGGTGTGGGCGGTACATGGATATTGTCAGCATAAATTTGGCATTTGTCGCACTTTTTGGCATATTGGTGACAATCAGTTTCCATTGTGGACCAAAAGTATCCTGCCCTTAAAATTTTCTTGGCCATGACATGCCCAGGCGCGTGAGTCCCAAAAGCCCCTTTGTGGATTTCTTTTATCAAGGTTCAAGCTTCTTCTTGGTCCACACACCTTAGGAGAGTGGAGTCGGGGCTCTTTTTGTAGAGGGTTCCTTCAATCAACGTGAACCCTACGGCCCTTTTACGAATGGTTCGTTTATCATTGTCGCTGATTCCTTTGGGATATTCGCCCCTCATGAGATATTTCTTGATATCATGATACCAGGGGTTTTGGTCATGCTCGCTATTTACTGTCATACAAAAAGCTTGTTTGTCATGCAGCTTAACTTGGATGGTTGGAATCTCATGTTCTTGATCCAGGGCAAACATGGATGATAGAGTGGCGAGGGCGTCAGCACATTGGTTGTCTTCCCGAGGGATGTACTGGAAGGTGACACTTTCCATTCTTGAAACTAAGTCTTGGATATACTCTAGATATGGGATTAGTTTTGAGTTGCGGGTTTCCCATTCACCTTTGAGTTGATAGATGACAAGGGATGAATCACCAAAGACTTTGAGCTTAGTAACCCCATGATCTAAAGCCGCTTGGATCCCTAGCGCACATGCTTCGTATTCGACCATGTTGTTGGTACAGTCAAAATTAAGCCTGGCCGTTACAGGGATGTGTTTCTTTTCGGGGGATATCAAAATAGCTCATATCCCGTGTCCAAGCATGTTTGAGGCCCCATCGAAGAACATGGTCCATGCCTCTTCTTTGGTCTCTTCGTGTTCGATGTGCATGATATGTTGATCGGGAAAGTCATCTTGTAAGGACTGGTATTCGTCCGTTGATCCATGGGCTAGATAATCTGCTAGGGGACTTCCTTTAATAGCTTTCTGAGTGACATGAATGATATCAAATTCTGAGAGGAGAACCTGCCACCTAGCTATTCTTCCAGTTAGAATGGGCTTTTCGAAGAGGTACTTGATTGGGTCCATTTTGGAGACCAACCATGTTGTATGTCGAGCCATATATTGTCGGAGACGTTGAGTGACCCACACCAATGCGCACCAGGTTTTTTCGAATGGTGTATAACGGGTTTCATAATCTGAGAATTTCTTACTGAGATAGTAAATGGCTCGTTCCTTTTTCCCGGTTTCGTCATGTTGGCCGAGCACACATCCCATGGACTCTTCAAGTATTGACAAATACAGGATGAGAGGTCTCCATTCAATGGGTGGTACCAATACAGGAGGATTGGTTAAACAAGTTTTGATCTTATCGAATGCTTGTTGGCATTCTTCATTCCACACTGTTGGTTGATTTTTGCGCAACAGTTTAAAGATGGGTATGCATTTATCCGTTAACTGTGCGATGAAACGGGCAATGTAATTAATTCGGCCTAGAAAACCTCTGACCTCCTTTTCTGTGCTTGGTGGAGGCATTTCCAAAATTGCCTTGGTTTTGTCAGGATCCACTTCAATTCCCCTCTGGCTGATAATGAACCCCAATAGTTTTCCTGAACGTACTCCGAAAGTACATTTTGCCGGGTTTAGTTTAAGTTGATACTTCCGAAGTCGATCAAAAAGCTTTTTGAGATATTGAATGTGGTCCATTTCATTTCTGGACTTGGCAATCATGTCGTCCACATATACTTATATTTCCTTGTGGATCATGTCATGGAATAGCGTGACCATAGCCCTTTGATAAGTTGCCCCTGCATTTTTTAGCCCAAATGGCATTACTCGGTAGCAAAAGGTGCCCCATGGTGTAATGAAGGAGGTTTTTTCTCTGTCCTCGATGGCTAGCTTAATCTGGTTATACCCCACATACCCGTCCATGAAGGAATATAGTGTGTTGGTAGCGGTATGGTCTACCAGCGTGTCTATATGTGCTACGGGAAAGTCGTCCTTTGGACTTGCTCGATTGAGGTCCCTATAATCCACATACACCCTGACCTTCCCGGTCTTTTTGATGACGGGTACTATTTTGGCCAACCATTCTGGGTATTTAGAAACTACCAGGAAATTGGCGTCCAGTTGCTTTTGTACTTCCTCCTTGATCATTAGGGACCAATCCGGTTTGATTCTCCTAAGTTTTTGTTTCACAGGCCGGAACCCCTCTTTCAATGGCAATCTATGTTCCACTATACTCGTATCGAGCCCAGGCATGTCATGATAAGACCACGCGAATACATCTATATATTCCTTCAGAAGCTGTATCAATCCCCTTTTTACGCTACTTTCTATTTGGGTGCCGACGTTCACCTTTTTCTCATCATCCCCTTCTCCCAAATTAACAGTTTCTATCTCTTCCTGATGTGGTTGTATGATGCATGTTTCCTTTTCCAGCATTCTTTGCATGTCCGGAGAGATGGTCTCCTGCTCACTGTCAGACTCGACCCATTCGCCTTCGGTTCCCGGGGTCCACAGAGATTCATCAATCACAGACATGATGTGTTTTAGGTTCTGTTTTAGTCATAGACTTTATTATTCAATTTATCTTTGAAAGAATAATAAATAGAAGAGGGAAAAGAATGAATATGACAAAATGCCTCGTGTATTAATGAAAATGTATGTACAAGCCCTTTTAATCAAAATTCCTGCGGCCACGGGCAGGGACTGCAGGAGATATAGAGAAAAGCTAGAAAAAATAGACACCCTATGGCTGATCCTCCCATTCCTCCCTTTCTGCTACTCTGGCTTTGACAGAGGTTTGCCGTCGACATCGGAAGCAGAGGCATCAAAAGTTATCCACCCGACATCGATTAATTCTTGAACCCGATACTTAAGTGTCAAGCAATTTTCTGTAGAGTGTCTGGGTGAACCCGAGTGGTAAGCGCATTTCTCGTTTGGCTTATACCATTCGGGGTAGGGGGGCTCCAACTACTTCTTGGGAGGAACGCAGGTTAGGAGTTTAGCCTCCAACAGCTGAGGTAGCAACATCCCATAGGAAGTGGAGATTGGAGTGAACTTCCTCTCTTTATTGCGAGGCTGCCTGGCCGTTGGTGGGGCAGAAGAAGGAGTGGCAAAGTTGATCGCATGCACAGATTCATCCTTCTTCCTGCCAGCAGGCTTCCCGAACGAGACACCAGCTTGGGAAGACTGTGCTATTTTCCCGCTTCTCAGTCCCTGCTCCACTCTTTCACCCACAGTGACTATGTCCGAAAAAAGGTTGGAGGTACTGGCTATTGCCTTGTCGTAGTATGCTCCAGTCAGTGAATCGATGAACATAGTCACTGTCTCCTTATCCGTCAAAGGAGGCTCTATCTGGGCTGCCATTTCCCTCCATCTTTGGGCATATGCTTTAAAAGGCTCGTCGCTCTTTTTGCTCAAAGTCCTGAGATCTGACCTATCAGGGGTCAGATCAATGTTGTATCGGTAGCGACGAAGAAAAGCATCAGCCAATTGTTTCCAGCTCTGGACCTGCCCTCTCTCTAACTGCATATACCAATTGAGAGTTGTGTCCGCCAGACTCTCCTGGAAGCAGTGGATCAGGAGTTTTTCGTTCTCAGCATGGGCGGCCATCTTACGACATTACATCGTAAGATGGTTCTTTGGGCAGGTCATCCCGGCGTACTTAGGGAAATTCGGGATCTTGAATTTGGGAGGGAAGTGGATATTCTTCACTAGGCACATGCCCGCCACCTCCTTGACGTCGAAGTTGTGCCCTTCCACCGCCTTAAGCCTTTCCTCCAGGGTGGAGAGTTGTTGTTTAGATACCTCTGGGGTAAGGATGCGTGTAGTCTTAGCATCCTTCCCGTCATAGAAGTACTCCTCTTCCTCTTCCTCATGGTGGGGGATGTGTTCAGCCTGGTCTTCGCCCTTACTCTGACCCTGGCGTACAACCTCCATCAGTTGGGCCACTTGCTTGCGGAGGGTATTGACCTCTGCAGTGAGCTTTCGGTTTTGCTCTATTACCCTATTTTATTTCATAATATTGCAAAAATGACTATCTACATGACTTTATTTCATATTGTATACATAAAGCAATAAATAAAGCAGTAAAAGAAAAGAGAAGTGAAAAGAACCTCCGTAGCAAGCTTTGTATTACAAATCTTTAACTGTGAGGATACGTTTTGGCAATCCCCCACTCTACAAAGACTCTCCTCCCCGAATACAAGATCGACTCAACTAAATTTTAAAGAAGAATCAAATGTTGGAATATAATTCCTTAACCAATTGTTACCTTTTTAAGGCAATCGGAGAGTTCATTCGAAGTAGGGAGAGAAGACAAGTACTTGGAGTTGTCTGGGGTGTTAAAAAGTGGCAAATGAGCCTCCCATTTATAGTTTTCGCAGCCTGGCAGCTTGGGACGGCCGTCCGGGGCTTGGAAATCAAGGATGAGTGTCTGGAGAAGTTGGGACGACCATCTGGGATTTGGGACGACCGTCCCATTCAAATTTTGGCACTGAGACGGGCGTCTCAAACTTGGGACGGGCGTCCCACTTGAAAATGGTTGTTTGGGACGGCCGTCTCACCCTTGGGACGGCTGTCTCAACTTGTTTTTTCCAGATTTTGTGTTCTGGGACCCTCGGGAAGCTTTCCTTTCTTTATTTGGCCGTCGATTGATGCCGATAGACGTCCATTGAAGCTTTATCTTCATATAGGAAGTCTCCTTGGCCTTTATTGAGATGCCGAGCGAGCTTTATCTTGTTATAGGAAGTCTCTTTAACCTTTATTGAGAGGCCGGGCAAAATTAAGGGTCTACAGCTGCCCCCCCCCCTCACCTGCCTGACTAATTGTTGGCCTAATATGCCGACAAAGTTAGTTGGTAGGGGAAGGAGTTAACCCTTTTTGCCCGGTTATCCTTCAGATGCTCCTTCGCTTGAAGTTTGCTGATCCTCCGGATGATAAATATTTTTGATAGGTACCAACCCCTATCTGGTTTGAGCCTTACTTTATAAGGCTCTGGTGAGTACTTAACCTCACTAGGTCTGAGTCTGCATTTCACTAGACTCTTGTGGGTACCTACCCCCACTAGGTATGAATATGCTTTTTGCTAGATTATGAACCATATTCCATAAGGTTATTGTGGGTACCTACCCCCACTTGGTATGAACCTTGTTTATGCAAGGCTTTGGTGAGTACTTACCCTCACCTGGTACGAGTTCGCATTTTGCTAAACTCTTGTGGGTACTTACTTCCGAGGTGTTCAACACTTGAACTATCCTCAAATAGAAGCAAGGTATTTGCAATCCGTTTTTGTAATTCTCTGGTGAGTATTTTACTCTACCTGATGCATTTTGCTAGGTTCTGATGAGTACCTACCCTCATCCGGTACAGACCTTATTTTATAAGGCTCTGGTGGGTACCTACCCCCACCTTGTAAGAATCTTCATTTTTGCTAGATTCTGATGAGTACCTACCATCATCCTGTACAGACCTTATTTTATAAGGCTATGGTGGGTACCTACCCCCACCTAGTACGAATCTGCATTTTTGCTAGATTCTGATGGGTACCTACCCTCATCCGGTACAAACCTTTTTTTTTATAAGGCTATGGTGGGTACCTACCCCCACCTGGTATGAATCTGCATTTTTGCTAGATTCTGATGAGTACCTACCCTCATCCGGTACAAACCTTATTTTATAAGGCTTTTGCTGGTACGAACCCTATTCTATAGGGCTCTGGTGAGTACCTACCCTCACCCGGTACGAACCCTATTCTATAAGGCTCTTGTGGGTACCTACCCCCACCTGGTACGAACCCTATTCTATAAGGCTCTTGTGGGTACCTACCCCCACCTGGTACGAACCCTATTCTATAAGGCTCTTGTGGGTACCTACCCCCACCTGGTACGAACCCTATTCTATAAGGCTCTTGTGGGTACCTACCCCCACCTGGTACGAACCCTATTCTATAAGGCTCTTGTGGGTACCTACCCCCACCTGGTACGAACCCTATTCTATAAGGCTCTGGTGAGTACCTACCCCCACCTGGTACGAACCCTATTCTATAAGGCTCTGGTGAGTACCTACCCTCACCTGGTACGAACCCTATTCTATAAGGCTCTTGTGGGTACCTACCCCCACCTGGTACGAACCCTATTCTATAAGGCTCTTGTGGGTACCTACCCCCACCTGGTACGAACCCTATTCTATAAGGCTCTGGTGAGTACCTACCCGCACCTGATACGAACCCTATTCTATAAGGCTCTTGTGGGTACCTACCCCCACCTGGTACGAACCCTATTCTATAAGTCCCACTTGAAAATGTTTGTTTGGGACGGCCGTCTCACCCTTGGGACGCCTATCTCAACTTGTTTTTGCCAGATTTTGTGTTCTGGGACCCCCGGGAAGCTTTCCTTTCTTTATTTGGACGTCTGTTGATGCCGATAGACGTCCATTGAAGCTTTATCTTCATATAGGAAGTCTCCTTGACCTTTATTGAGATGCTGGGCGAGCTTTATCTTGTTATAGGAAGTCTCTTTAGCCTTTATTGAGAGGCCGGGCAAAATTAGGGGTCTACAAGCCTAAAGACTAGATATACATTTTGAAAAAGATGATGATTGAAGCAAGCCCAAGATGAAACATGAAGACTAGATAGAGTCTTAGAATACTGTATATGGAGGTACAAGTTGATGAAGTAATATTATGCATGTAGACCCCAAATCTTGCCCGATCTCATAATAAAGACCAGAATACCTCCTTTTCGAAGATGGATGAAGCCTAAGAAGCCATTAGGAGAGACTATTAGGCCCCATACTAGGATAGGAGGGATTTTTGGCCAAAAAATAAGGATTTTCGCCTTTTAAGGTCAAGACGGCCATCTCGCCTTGCGCAAATGGCGAGACGACCGTCTTGAATGGCGAGACGGCCGTCTCGACCTTGTCAGATGAGACGGCCCGTCTCGACCTGACAGGCGCGAATCCCTATAAATAGGAGCCCCATTCCCCTCATTTCCCACAGTTCTTCCATTCTCTCTCTAGATATTTCTTCAAATTCTCTTTCTAGAACCCCTCCGAAGCATTTCCGGAGTTTCTGAGAGTTTTCTTGAGTGTTTTATAGCGTTTTTGAGTGGTTTCGGCGCTGTAAAAAGTGAAGGGCTGCCAAAAAGCACCCTAATTGCAAAAGATCAATAGAAAAGCTTGCTTCGGAGGTTTTCACTCACTCTCTCTCTCTCTCTACTTTACTGCTTTAATTTTAAATTATGCAATAGAAACTAGGGCCATGTAGTCATAAATTTAAATTCTGCAAAATAAAGGGTAAAAGCGTATTTTTCACCGGTTTATTTATTAATCCAAAGTAGCTAGCCCATCATAGGGAACCCGAAAGGGGCGTCGTAAGGGAACTAACACTTCCCTTACACGTAACTAACTCCCTTACCCAACTCTTGTTCTAATGACCAAAGTTGGTTTTTCAAAAACCAACGCCTTTTAATTCCTTTTCTGATGTTTCCGGTATAAACGTCGGTGGTGACTCCAGAAGAACCCTTCAAAAACTAGTTCTTGGTTTAGCCCAGTTATCGGACAATCCAAGAACGCCTTTTCGAAAACCTCGCCCCTATGTTCAGCCCGGTTATCGAACAACCTAAAGGCGTTGTAACCACACCAATAAAAACACGAAAAATGGAAAGTTGGAACCATTGCGTCGCTCCGACCGCCTCGTTTTGACGGCGGCGGCAGATGGCGACTCCACTAGGGAAGCCTAGAGAGTTGATCCCATTTAGTGATGGGCCAGCCTTAAAATAAATAAACCAAGAAAATGACGCTTTTACCCTACCTTGTATTATAACATGTTTTAAGGTTTGGCTTTAATAATTGTTGTTTGTTTATATATACGCAATTGTTTGAAATACAAATTGCACACAAACCCTTGCACACAACAGTTCCCTCTATACCCGGGGGCAAGTGAGAAATCCATAGGGAGTGGGTGGCACGTACGGTTCGTTGTAGTGATGGCCTTGTGCCCACCAGTGTGATCAGAAACCACCACTCAAGGTGATAACCTTCCTCTTTTGGCACAAAGACTGACTATGGCCTTAGTGCTAAGCATGGTCGGAAGGCTGGAGAGTGGGGACCCTATAATGGGGGCACCTTGGGGGCCTTAAACCTTGGTGAGAACAGTTAGAACCTACCCTCACCAATGCACTCTTCTGCAGGAAAACCCTACCTCATGATTAAAACGACTTCTCGCCTGTTCGTGGATGTTCGAATTGTGTGTGCATCTGTTTGTTGCATTTGTCTATTGCATAGCATAACCAAACAACAGAAGAAATCACAAAAATCACAAAAAATCCTTTTGCAATAAACACCCTTATCTCGGACAGCCTGCCTTTTAGCTAGCCTGGTTTCAGGTTCTTTGTAAGCTAAGTAGCCACGCAGTCTGACAGAAGAGATAAGGGACATAAACTACTCTTTTGCATAAGGCCATTTTTTATCTCGGACAGTCTGCCTTTTAGCTACCCTGGTTTCAGGTTCTTTGTAAGCTAAGTAGTCACGCAGTCCGACAGAAGAGATAAAAGGCTATAAAATAAAAATAAAGATAAAACAAAAAATAAAAATTTGATTCAAAAACAATAAATGGGACCTGGTTAAAAAATATTACCCCCATATAGGTAGTTTATTTTTCAAAAAATACATCATACAAAATATGATAAATAAAAAACACTCGCATTCATTCAATAAACATCATTTTCATAAAACATTCATTTTGGTTTTAGAAAATGGAGGGGACTAGTAGACAATTGAAGAAGGTGGACATTCCCCGATACCATGCTAAAAAATTAGAACGGCTTTGCGCGGTAATGCCACCAGAGGTCCGCTCTGACTTTTAAAAATCCTATGGACGGATTCTCGACCTGCTAAAGATCTGTGTCGATCAAGTTTTCGTCAGGGTATTAGTTAATTTCTGGAACTCCAGTCTGCGCTGCTTCGAATTTCCGCAGTTTGACATGGTGCCCACCTTAGAGGAGTACGAAATCATGCTAAAATGGCCCAAATCAGCCGGGGTCCATATACGCCATGGGGCATATACTCCTGTAGCACAAGTCGCTGCCATCATTCAACTACCGTTCCAGTAGACTACCCTGATGGGAAAAGGGAACATCCAGGGTTGGAAGGTCTCAATGTTAGAAGACCACCTGTCCGATTTGGCTAAAAGGACAGAAAGATCCAGCAGACTACTCCCCCAAGGACTCACAGGAAGATGTCCCCAAAAATAAAGGAAAAAATAAAAAGACCGAAGAGGAAAAAGAAAATAAGGAATATAAGGAGGAGACAGAGGAATTACTCCAGTTTATAAGGCAAAGCGAGTATTCCATTATAGACCAGCTCAATCGTACACCTGCAAAGATAACGTTGTTATCTCTAATAATGAGCTCGGAACCGCACAGAAACGCCCTGCTGAAGGTCTTGAGCGAAGCGCATGTGCCTCACACTATATCCCAAAAAAAGGTTGAGAGGATTGTTGGTCACATTACGGCAAGCGATCACCTCACCTTCACAGAGGAAGAACTACCCTTCGAGGGGTCGAACCACAACAAGCCCTTGCACATCTCGATCAAGTGCAAGGAGTACCTCATCGCCAAAGTTCTTGTGGATAACGGGTCATCCTTGAAGGTGATGCCCAAGTGCACACTAGACAAGTTGACTATCCAAGGAACCCGTCTGTGCCCAAGCAGCACTATCGTTCGAGCCTTCGACGGATCAAAGCGAGAAGTAGTGGGAGAAGTTAATTTGCCAATCCAAGTTGGACCCACTATCTTCAACGTCGATTTCCACGTAATGGATATTACTCCAGCATACAGTTGTCTCCTCGGCAGGCCTTGGATTCATGACACTAAGGCAATACCTTCGACATTCCACTAGAAAGTCAAATTCATAGTGGACGACAAATTGGTCATGGTCCAAGCAGAAGATGATATCCTGATCAGTGGACCGTCCACCCAACCCTATGTGGATGCGACTGAAGAGGCCCTTGAAACATCTTTTCAAGCGCTCGAAATTGCCAATATAGAAAGACTTCCCAAAAACACAAGGGTAGCCCGCATGATGATAAAACATGGTTACCATCCTGGCCAAGGACTGGGGGCAGATTCCCAAGGCATAAGGGAACTCCCAAAATTCCAAGATAATCCTTACAAGCATGGCCTAGGATATGACCCTACTAAGGGCCGAGCAGAAAGAGGAAAAGGGAAGTCTCCCCTCTGCACACTCAAGCAAATCTTCCGAAGTGGAGGGGTGCAAGCGTCAAGAGCTACCCTAGTCATTAGGAAATCTTTTTCTTCATTTAAGGGATGTAAACCCCATGATTGTTAGAGATTATCCCCCGGGGCTAGCCCGACCCTCGGGCATTTTAGGGCACATATTCCCTTATTAATTAATAAAGAATACTTCTTACTATCTGCTTCTTTTCTCGCTATTTCTGACTAGACCTCACAATAACCCTGTCTAAGTAAATGGAAAAAGAAGAAGAAGAATAAAAAGCGCATCCAAATAACCAAAAATTCACCATTGCCATTACAGTCAAGCTAGTTGATTAGAAGCACCAAATAAGACTTCACTTCACCATAAAGAAAAGTCATGCTTTGCCAATATTGTGAACAAAAATAAATACAAAAAAAAGGAAAAAAAAAACACATAGAAGCCAAAGGCCAAGAAAAATACCCGGTAGGAAACCCACCAAGGGGGCTACACAAAAGATAGGGTCAACCCGGTAGGATACCCGAACAAAAATAAAGGGTAGCCTAGGCAAAAGTTAGGGTTACAAAATAAGGTCCGCTAGGATTCCCTAAAAACACAAAAAAAAAAGGAACCTAGACAAAAGATAGGACCAAAGCACAATATCCTAGTTCGAAAACCCAAAGGGCGATATAGGGAAATCAATTAGCCATAGAAAAGCAATGGAAATAAAACTAAGGCGCAAGTACAAAAAAAGGGGGGAAACGCCTGCTTAGACGAAAAGCTTAAACATTTAAGCCTAACCCTGGCCAGCCATTCTTACAAAACCTCTTTCTAAATAAAACAAACCTTCTAAATCACAAGCCATTGAATTTACCCCTTTACTCCTCTTCTCTTGACCCTCACAACAATATTCTAATAATTAATTTGGGAATATGGAGGCGTATAGTCAACAAGAGGATTGAAACCCCTAGAATGGAGAAAAAGGAACACTACATGACAAAGAGTTCTCTACAAAAGAGAAAAAGGAAAAACAAGCTACCCTTCGGTCATAAGAAGTCTGGCATGGTACAACCAAACGCAAAAACCCAGATCAGAGGACATCTGGCACTACAAGACACGTCAGTTAAATCCTTCTGAAAAACTAATTGAAATAGGCATTATAGGACATCAAACATAAAAACATTGCATGCATAAAATATTTTTGAACCAGGTCCTATTTGCTTTTAACAAAAAAAAAACTCTCGTAATTCGAGATGGCCGTCCGGAATTACCAGACCGCCGTCTCAGTCTCCAAGCAAAACGGGACCGCCATCTCGACCAACGAGACCGCCGTCTTGACTTCGCTGAAAATGAGACCACCATCCCGCTTGGCGAGACGACCGTCTCATTTAAGGCCAAAGTCGAGACCGCCGTCTCGACTTCCCAGACGACGGTCCCGGATTGAATTTTTCCCTATAAATAGGGGAGGGGTCTTGAGGCTCTCCACAACTCCTCTGCACTCCAACTCTCAGATCTCTCACTTCCAAGCACCTTTTCGACAAAATGTTCCGTGGAAGTCATTCAAGGAAGAGAAGAGGACCTGCTGGCCCTAGCAGTTCCTCAGCACCTACTCCACAAGACCCCGCACGGCTCTCACCGCTGCACCAGGCTCGCCTAGAGCAAATCAAGGGGTACGCATGGCACCCCATGCTCAAGCTAGACTTCGACATCCTCGCCGAATTTGTATGGGAGGATGACGTTCGGGCCAACATAGACAACATTTGATGGGGCTTCCTCCTGCAGTCTCCCCTCACCCATGTGTACCCTCAAGCAGTGATGGAGTTCCTGTCCTCCATCTCCTATGCCGAAACTCCCGCCATGATCCCCGGCCTGTCACCGACAAAGATGGTGACATACTTTATGGGTGGGATGTATCGGACCACCACCCTGGACGAATTCAACGTGTCTATTGGATTCGTCCGGCCTGAAGACGTGCTGACCCGGGAATACCAGGAGGCCATCTGTGCACACCCCACCAACCTCACCACCGGCGAGATGTGGGAGGAGCTCACCAGGGCACCCACATTGCCCACGCTGATGAAGGGCTCAACACTCCCCCCGGCCCTCCGCATTTGCCACAAGTTGCTGGCGGGGACCATCCATGGCAGGAGGGAGAGTCAGGGAAAGGTAACACTCCCCGATCTCTTCGTCCTTTACTGCATGTGCCAGAGGCGTCGATGCAACTCTGGCTACTTCTTCCTGAAGGCCCTCAAGGACTTCGGGAGTAGGCCAGTGGGAGCTGTCCTCATGGCCCCCCTCATCACCCCCCTGGCAGAAAAATGGGGGTGCAGTGGCCGGGAAGAACTGGCCTCCAGTCAACGACCCGAGTCTATCAACTGGTCGATACTGGTCAGCATGGGGATGCTCATGCGCTGCGGAACCCAGCTGGT
This sequence comes from Sphenostylis stenocarpa, assembly GCA_963425845.1. Classification (NCBI taxonomy): domain Eukaryota; kingdom Viridiplantae; phylum Streptophyta; class Magnoliopsida; order Fabales; family Fabaceae; genus Sphenostylis; species Sphenostylis stenocarpa. The sequence continues at coordinate 69,522,609 of OY731403.1, forward strand.
CCTGCACCCATTGCTGGATTTTGCCTTGGACCTCCAGGACAATGTGGCAATGCACGATCTCCTGACACCTCCTGATTTCCAACAGCCACAATAGCAGCATCAACATCAGCAGCCGTACACAGACGACTTTGCTGGCGTAAACCGCAACATCCACGATCTGCGCCAGCAATTCGAGCAGATGTCTGTAAGGCAAGAACATATATCCCTAAGACAAGAAGCCTTCGACACCAGACTAGAGACGATATACCAAGATCAGGAAGGGATGAGGCAAGACTGGCAACATTCCAGCAAGAGTACCGCGATGAAGCCCGGGACCAAGCAGAGTTCTAGAGGCATATGTACCAGCAATTCCCCTCTTACGGATCGTCTCTAGACGATAGCCCATAGTCTTAGGGATAACACTTATAGAATAGGGCTGCTGTAATAAAATCTTTCATAAATAAAAATTTTATTCCATGCATCTTTTTTATCCCTTCCAAAAGTCAGCGTAATCAAAAGAAGATAAAAAGTCAAAATACTTACGCTCAAGAAAAAAATCCAAAATCCAAAATCGCAAGAAAAAATAGATAAAACCGCGAAAAAAAAGGCAGGATTGAAACAAAGTCAACCATCTTGACCAACAAATTCTTCGACAACCAAGCAAGAGTCAAACACAAACAAAGCCCACCCGACCAACCAGCAAGAGTTGGGTGATCACCATCAAAAGATCAAAAACAAAGAATCCCTAGCAACCAACAAGGCTGGATGAACACCAACAAAATCCCCCGCACAGACCGGATGACCAAATCAAAGACAAGAGAACACATCTCAACAAGGGCGCATGAGCTACAGCAGTAAGCCGCCACCACAGCCAAAGGATCAGCTACCGCAAGAAGGAGCATCCGGAGGCATAACACCAGATGGGGGTGTATACTCATTAGGCCTTACAAAAGGGGGCTTACCGAACGGGGGTTCATACTCGTCAAACACCAGATTGGGGTGTATACTCATCAGGCCTTACAAAAGGGGGCTTACCGGACGAGGGTTCATACTCATCAAAACCAGGTAGGGGTTCGTACTTATCAGCCGAAAGGATCAGCTACCACTGGAAGAAGCATCCTGGAAGCACACCTTTTTCCAGAAGATCAACCGCCACAAACACGGAACATCTGAAGGACAACCGGGCAAGAGGGTCAACTCCTTTACCCTCTAGTCGATATCCTTGGCACAGCAGGCCAGCAGTCGACTAGTCGGGTAAAGGGGGGGTAGCTGTAGACCCCAAATCTTGCCCGACCTCATAATAAAGACTAGAAGACCTCCTTTTCGAAGATGGATGAAGCCTAAGAAGCCATTTGGAGAGACTATTAGGCCCCATACTAGGATAGGATGGATTTTTCGCCTTTTAAGGTCGAGATCGTCGTCTCAGATTCAAGACCGCCGTCTTGCCTTGCGCAAATGGCAAGACCGCCATCCTGTTTGGCGAGACGGCCGTCTCGACCTTGTCAGACGAGACGACCCGTCTCGACCTGACAGGCGCGAATCCCTATAAATAGGAGCGTCATTCCCCTCATTTCCCATAGTTCTTCCATTCTCTCTCTAGATATTTCTTCAAAATCTCTTTCTAGAACCCCTCCGAAGCATTTCTGGAGTTTCTGAGAGTTTTCTTGAGTGTTTTATAGCGTTTTTGAGTGGTTTCGGCGCTGTAAAAAGTGAAGGGCTGCCAAAAAGCACCCTAATTGCAAAAGATCAATAGAAAAGCTTGCTTTGGAGGTTTTCACTCTCTCTCTCTCTCTCTACTTTACTGCTTTAATTTAAAATTATGTAATAGACACTAGGGCCATGTAGTCATAATTTTAAAATTACGACTACATGGCCCTAGTATCTATTGCATAATTTAAAATTAAAGCGATAAAAGTAGAGAGGGAGAATATAAACCTCCAAAGCACGCTTTTATATTAATTCCTTCTAAAAATAGGGTGCTTTGTGGCAACCCCTCACTCTACACAGCGTCGAAAACTTCTCGAAACGCCGAAAAACACTCATAGAAACACTCAGAAGCTCCGGAAATGCGTCGGAGGGATTTTAGAGAGAGAAACTTAAGTAATTTATAGAGAGAAGGAGGAGAAACTGTGTGTGGGTCCGGAAATGAGGGAATGGAGCCCCCTATTTATAGTTTTTCGCGCCTGACAGGTCGAGACCGCCGTCTCGTCAAACGAGACCGCTGTCTCATCAAATGAGACCGTCGTCTCGCCATGCCAAAGTGGCGAGACCGCCGTCTAGCCCTTCACAGGTGGCGAGACCGCCGTCTCGGAGAGCGAGACCGCTGTCTCGCCATTCGCAGGTGGCGAGACGGCGGTCTCGATTTTGAGACGGTGGTCTCGTCCGCAAAAAGGCGAGAAACCTTATTTTTGTGCAAAAAATCCCTCCTATCCTAGTATGGGGCCTAATAGTCTCTCCTAGTGGCTTCTTAGGCTTCGTCCATCTTCGAATAAGAGGTCTTTTACTCTTTATTTGGAGGCCGGGCAAGATTTGGGGTCTACAGCTGCCCCCCGCCCCCTTTACCTAACTCATTGGTTGTTGGCCTGTTGTGCCAAACAGATTGATAGGAAGGTAAAGGAGTTGACCCACTTGCCCGGTCACCCTTCAGATGCTCTGTCTTCATGGTGGATGGTCCTCTGGGGAAATAATGTGCGCTTCCGGGATGCTCCTTCTGACGGTAGCTGACCCCTTTGGCTGATGAGTACGAACCCCCATCTGGTTTGACGAGTATGAACCCTCGTCCGGTAAGCCCCCTTTTGTAAGGCCCGATGAGTATACACCCCCATCTGGTGTTTGACGAGTATGAACCCCTGTCTAGTAAGCCCCCTTTTGTAAGGCCTGATGAGTACACACCCTCATCTGGTGAAGTGCCTCCGGATGCTCCTTCTTGCGGTAGCTGACCCTTTGGATGTGGTGGCGGCTTACTGCTCTAGCTCATGCGCCATTGTGAAACCTCGGGATGCTCCTTTGACGCGGTAGCTGACCCCCTGGTTGATGAGTACGAACCCTCGTCTGGTTTGGTGCCTCTGGATGCCCCTTCTTGCGGTAGCTGATCCTTTGGCTATGGTGGCGGCTTACTGCTCTAACTCATGCGCCATTGTGAAACCTCGGGATGCTCCTTTGATGCGGTAGCTGACCCCTTGGTTGATGAGTACGAACCCTCGTCTGGTTTGGTTCCTTTGGATGCCCCTTCTTGCGGTAGCTGATCCTTTGGCTGTGGTGGCGGCTTACTGCTCTAGCTCATGCGTCGTGCGTTGAGGTGTACTTTCGTTTATTTTTGTTTGTTTTTTATGGGAATGGTCATCCGGTCTGTGCCGGGGATTTTGTTGGTGTTCATCCAGCTTGTTGATTACTGGAGATTCTTTGTTTTGATCCTTTTGGTAGTGATCATCCGACTTTGCTGGTTGTCGGGGATTTTTTATGAGTGCCTCTTAGGTATGCAGGAATCCTCTGGGGATTTGTTGATCTTGGTGACACCTCTTGAGTAGGCGGATATCCATTGAAAATTTGTTGATTTTGATGGTGCCTCCGAGCAGGCAGATACTCCATTGAGTTTCTAGTAATGCCTCTGAGTGGGCAGATGCTTCATCGGAAGTGAAGACTTTTGGCTGCATTTGTTTTGCCTCTGACTAGGCTGATATTCCCCTATGGGGATGCTGGCTCTTGCTTGTCAGGTCTTGCCTATGTGTAGGCAAATGACATTCTGAGGATGAATCTGAAGTTTTTCCTTTGTAGTAGGCTCACTGGGGATGATCTTTCTTTTTGATTGATCCACAGGGGAATTGTTTGACTTCCCGGGGGTCAGATTTTGGTAGCCCCTTTGGGGGAATGGAATCTTGGCTCCTTAATTGATGTGGGTGCGAGCTAGCTTTTGTGGTGCTCTTATTCTGTTGAAGGAATGGAATTTCCAATTCCTTCTTTTTCGTTGATTTTCCCTTTTCTGCAGTGACCCACTTAGGGATTTTATTGATTGCCTAAAAGTTAGGATTGATTTCGCCTTTTTTTCGCGATTTATCTCTTTTTATCGCGATTTTGAAATATGGCTTTTTTATGGGGATAATGCGTAAGCCTTTTTACTTTTTAGTGTCTTTTTATTACGCTGGCTTTTTCCCTTCTTTTTTGGGCGATCCACAAGGGATGACGTTTTATTTCTTTAGTGATCCACCAGGGAATTAGTTGACTTCCTGGGGATCTGATTTTTCTTTTCTAGGAATGGAGTCTTGGCTCCTTGATTGATGTTGATGCGAGCTATACTTGTGAAGCTCTTATTCCACTAGGGGATGGGAATTTCTAATTCCTTTTTGTAGAATTTTTTGGAGATCCACTTGAGGATAACTAAGCCTTTCCGTCGGCTTTTATGATATCTGATGATTGCGCCCTCTTTTATTGGGTGATGATTGGAGCTTTGACTTCTGGAAGCTTCGTATTTCTTCTGAGCTTATTTGATGACGACAACTCGCTCTTCTTTCTTGAGGGAGAGCAATGTTTGAAGACTTCTTATATGTGCCTTTTTTTTTCTGGGTAGAAGGAAGGTAGCTGGAGCTCTTGATTTTTGGAAGCTCTTATTCTGCTGAGTTGCTTGTTTGACGACTTGCTCTATTCTCTTGAGGGTATTATTTGGAGACTCAGTCTCAGTGATCCTGTTTTCAATCACAAACATGGAGCTAGTCTCCTTATATGCATGAATGCTTTTCGTTTTTTGTTATTTGTCTGAAGTAATTTTTATTTCTTTCATTTTTGACATTGACAAAGTCGTTTTGTGCGACTACTTGTGTGTGGATGCCCTAAATGCAATCTATTCTTTTTGATTGATGCATTTGCACTACTAGAAAAATGTCAAATAGTAACCGAAATAAGTGACCGAAAAATTTAGTTACTATCGGTGACCGAATCAAGTAACCAAATTATTATTTTTTAGTCTAGTAACTGAAATAGTAACCGAATTTTCGGTCACAAAAAATCGGTTACTATTTCGAGTCACTTTATTATTTAATTTATTTTTTTAATTAATCTATATTTAATTTATGTAATTATTTACTACAAAAATGGTTAATAGTGACTCGAAATTAGTGACTGATTTTTTTTATATTTAGTAACTCGATTTAGTGACTAAAATTTCAGATCACTAAAAAAATAATTTTTAAACTCGATAACTATTTTTCATTTATATAAATATTTTATTTAAAATATTTTAAATATAAATTTACTTAATGATTTAAAATAATTGATAACATTTTTAATAAAATTATAAATATTTAAAAAAAATTGTTTACTAACTTATTAAATAATTTAGTAATATAATTATTTGATTTTATTTTTTAATTTAGCATGTGAATAAAAAAATTAAAATTGATTATTAAATTAGTCACTAGAATCGGTCATTGATTCGGTCACTTAGAATCGGTCACTAATTCGGTCATTGATTCGATCACTAGATCGGTCACTGATTCGATCATTGAATCGGTCACTAAATCAATAATTAAATTAATTATTAATTTAGTCTCTTTATATATATATATATATATATATATATATATATATATATATATTACTTGTATGTTAATAAAAATGTATTTCAATGTATTTATAAAAAATTAAAATTATTTTAATTATCTGAATTGATATTTTAAATTTATATTAATATCTTGAATAATTTAATAGTTGGATATATATATATATATATATATATATATATATATATATATATATATATCACTTTAATTTTTTTAATTAAAATTAATTTCATAAAAAAATTAATATTTGAAAATTAATTTTTTTAATTAAAATTAATTTCATAAAAAAATTAATATTTGAAAATTAAAATGCAAAAATATATATATATATATATATAAATTTATTTATTTTTTAAAGATGATATATTCAATGTATGTTAAAAAAGTTCAAGCCAAATTGTTTTTATAGAAGATTTTCAAAATTGCTTGGTTTAATTAATCTGTTAAAAGATTCGTTTAATATGTTAAAAGTGCAGTTTTAATCTGTTAAAACTTCTTTTAATCCATTAATACGTTCTTGATTCTTTAACAGATTTGTTTTAACTGATACTGACAATGTTTATATCAATTAAAACACTTTACAAAAAATCTTCTAAGTTGATTTAATCGATTGTTCGCGATTCAATCGATTGAAATACTTGCAAAACTTTCTCCTAAAACTTTTCAAGTTATTTTAACTGATAAAAATAAGTTTTAATCGATTAAAACATTGCTGTAGAATCTGTTTTAATCGATTGAAATGAGATTTAATCGATTAAAATAGTTATGATCGGTCATAAATGCATTCTGACCGATCATAATTGAAACCATATAATAGCGGTTCAAGGGTTAACCGCTATCTAAGTCATATTTTAAGAGCGGTTCTGTGTAACCGCTATCTAAACCTAATCTCGCTTGAGCGACAATATTCTCGCTCGAGCGAAACGCCCTGCACAAAATTAGTACTCTCGGGTTGTATTTCGCTTGAGCGAGCCTATCTCGCTCGAGCGATAGTTGATTCTGACCGATTATATTTGCGAAATGATCGATCATATTTGATAATTTTTTCAAATATTTAATTATAATCGATTAGTTTTCTAAATTATTGATTAGAATTTATTAGTTTTTCAAATAATAGATTAGAATTGATTAATTTCTGAAATATATACTAAAAAAATATAATTAAAACTATAAATTAGTTAAGAATATTGACTATTGTAAAGATAAAGTAGAAACATGAGAGGAGATGAGGATGATAATATAATGATAGAACTTACAAAAATGTAGAATTGAGAAGTTTGAAACAAATAAAAATAAGAAAATAGATATTTAATTACACTTTTAATAAATTTAAGATAATACTAGTTTTAATTTTTATTTTTAAATATTTATTTTAAATATTTAAAACAGAGAAACTATAATTTTAGTTTCTAGCTACTGAATTTAAAGAATTAAATTTATTATTTAATCTTTTAATTTGTAGAATTAAACTCAATATAATTGTTAAAAATACTTTGTAGAGGCATTTGAGAAAACTTTTGTCAAAATACTTTGTTTTTAATTGTTAAAAACATTTGTAGAGGCATTTTGCAAAACATAATTGAGATGATATGATAGCGGTTCCACCTTAACCGCTATCTAAAGTATAATTAAGATAGCGGTTAATGGTTAACTGCTATTAGAAGTTCACTTTTAAGAGCGGTTCCTGTGAAAACCGCTATCTAAAATGTATTTCGCTTGAGCGACAATATTCTCGCTCGAGCGAAACTCCAAGTGCACGAATTCGCATTCGAGGGTGTATTTCGCTTGAGCGACACTACTCTCGCTCGAGCGAAATACGATCCTTATCGATCATAACTTGAAATGACCGATCATAATTGAGAGGATATAATAGCGGTTCCCTCATAACCGCTATTTTAAGTGCTTGAGGTGTATTTCGCTTGAGCGAGACTTCTCTCGCTCAAGCGAAGTACGATTCTGATCGATTATATTTTTAAAATGACCGATCATATTTGATAATTTTTTCAAATAATTAATTATAATCGATTAGTTTTCTAAATTATTGATTAGAATTTATTAGGTTTTCAAATAATAGATTAGAATTGATTAATTTCTGAAATATATACTAAAAAATTATAATTAAAACTATAAATTAGTTAAGAATATTGACTATTGTAAAGATAAAGTAGAACATGGGAGGAGATGAGGATGATAATATAATGATAGAACTTACAAAAATGTAGAATTGAGAAGTTTGAAACAAATAAAATTAAGAAAATAGAGATTTAATTACACTTTTAATAAATTTAAGATAATACTAGTTTTGATTTTTATTTTTAAATATTTATTTTAATTATTTCAAACAGAGAAACTATAATTTTAGTTTCTAGCTACTCGAATTTAAAGAATTAAATTTATTATTATTTAATCTTTTAATTTTAGTATTAAAATTTTAAATTATATTTTTCTACTTTGAGAATGAACCATATAATTAAACTCAAAATTGACAATATTATAATACATTTTTGAACTCTTTTGGATTATTTTTTTTTCCTAATTTTTGATAAAGTTAATTTTAATATTTAAAAGTATTTAACATTTTGAATTTTGAAAGGTTTTCTCTAATAGAAAATTTAAAAACATAATATAAAAAAAATAGTTAATATAAGTTTTCAAGTTATTTTAACTCGATAAAAATAAGTTTTAATCGATTAAAACGCTGTGTAGAAATTGTTTTAATCGATTGAAACTAGATTTTAATCGATTAAAACAGTTATGATCGGTCATAATTGCATTCGACCGATCATAAAGGAAACCATATAATAGCGGTTCAACGGTTAACCGCTATCTAAGTGAGTTTTTAAGAGCGGTTCCTGTGTAACCGCTATCTAAAGTCTATCTCGCTTGAGCGACAACTTTCTCGCTCGAGCGAAACGCCCCCTGCACAAAATTGGTTCTCTCATGTTGTATTTCGCTTGAGCGAGTATAGTCTCGCTCGAGCGATAATTGATTCTGATCGATTATATTTTTGAAATGATCGATCATATTTGATAATTTTTTCAAATAATTAATTATAATGGATTAGTTTTCTAAATTATTGATTAGAATTGATTAGTTTTTCAAATAATAGATTAGAATTGATTAATTTCTGAAATATATACTAAAAAATTATAATTAAAACTATAAATTAGTTAAGAATATTGACTATTGTAAAGATAAAGTAGAACATGGGAGGAGATGAGGATGATATAATATAATGATAGAACTTACAAAAATGTAGAATTGAGAAGTTAAAAAAAAAATTAAGAAAATAGAGATTTAATTATACTTTTAATAAATTTAAGATAATACTAGTTTTTAAACCTTTTTCTAATATTTGTTTTTAAAAATATAATATCATTTTTAATATTTTATAGATTTTATATTTATATATTTATAAAAGTAATTGGATTAAATTTATTATCCTCTCATATATTATTATACATTTAGCGTAATTTTAGTTTATTTAAAAATTAGAATACAAATATACTATACCAATATACCATTATATTATTTTCATTGTATATAAATTACAAAATTAATAATTTGTATACTATACTATACTAACATATTATTTGTATACTATACTAATAGTATAATATACTATATTATAATATTATTTGTATACAAAACTAATATCTTTATATATAAATATATAAATATGGAAAGATATAAATATATGTAAAAATATAAACATATAAATATATATAAATATGTAAAGATATAAACATATATCTTTAATATTTTGTAAATGTAAATATAATTTATATATATTTTTAAATCTTTTTCTAATATTTATTTTTAAAAATATAATATTATTTTTAAAATTTAATATTTTTTTTCAAATATATAAATATATAAAGATATAAATGTATAAGGATATAAATAAATATATAAATATATCAATATATAAATATATCAAAATATAAATATATCAAAATATAAATATATAAATATATAAATATATTAATATATAAATATATCAATATATAAATATATAAATATATATAAATATATAAATATATATAATATATATATATATATATATATATATATATATATATATATATATATATATACAAATATATCAATATTATCCCCTCATATATTAATATACATTATTAGCATAATTTTAATTTAATTAAAAATTAGAATACAAATATACTATACTATACTAATATATAATTATTTGTAGATTTTATATATTAAAATATATAAATATATTTTTATTTATAGATTTTATATTTATATATTTATACGGATATACATTTATTTGTATATAAATATAATTTATTTGTAAGTTATTATTAAAAGATCCTAGTAGCTCAGTGGTTGGAGTTTCAACCTCCAACTCTAAGGTACCGGGTTCGAATCCTGACAATGACAATAAACCACCTAATAATAAGTTAAACTTCTAAAAAATATAATAAAATTAAGAGATAGGGGAAATAAATATAAATAAAAACTTAAATAAGCAAAATATAATATAATTAAGAGATAGGGAAAATAAATAATAGATATAATAAAAGTGTAAATAAATAAAAAGAATTAAATTTTAGTGATCGATTTAGTGACCGATTATAATTCGGTCACTAAATCGGTCACTGAATCGGTCACTGAATCGGTCACTAAAATCAGTGACCAAGGAAATAGTGACCGATTCCAGTTGGTCACTATTTTGGTCACTATTTTAATTAGTAACCGATTTTGCAGATTTAGTGACCGAATTTTCGGTCACTATTTGATGTTTTTCTTGTAGTGTTGGGAAAGTAACTGGCATTATCCTGCTGGAATTTTTATGATATTGATGAAGGGTCCCTCTCTTTTATTCATTTTTGGTTTAGCCCTATCTTTTGCCTAGACTTCCCTTTTTGGGGTTTTCGGTCTAGCGGGCTGCCTTAATTTTTGCCTAGGATATCTTAGCGGGCTTTTTTCCTTTTTTATGAATGCCCTAACTTTTGCCTAGACCGCCCTTTGCAGGTTTTCGATCTAGCGGGCTACCCTAACTTTTGCCTAAGAATCTCCTAGCAGGCATTATTTTTTTATTTTTATTTTTCTCATTTCTCTTTTCTTTTTGATAGAAAGGACCCTATGCATGTATGCAATGTTTGTGATATGCATCCTATAATACTATTTCAATTAATTTTTCAAAAGGATTAACCAATGTGCTTTTACTTCTGATGAGCTTCTGACGTTATGTGCTTTCGTTGACAGAATAGGCTATACCGATTTCGCCGTCTTGACTTTGTCGTGACCGAAGAATGATTGTGTTAATTGTAGAGCGACTTGCCATGTTAGTGCGCCCCTCCCTTTCCTTGGGGATGTCAATCCTCCTATTGATTACTATATCCATATTTCCCTACTAATTACTAGAATGCTGTAGTAGTAAGGGTCAAGAGAAGAGAAAAAAGAGGATATTTAATTCAAAGGCTTGTGTTTTAGAATTGTTTTATTTTGACAAAAAATGGTTTTTGTAAGCACGGCTAGCCAAGGTTGGTTAGAGTGTTTAGGCTAGTTTAAACAACATTTTGTTTATGGAGTGGCGTCTTATTCTATGGCGCTTGCTATGACTGATTGACTTCCCTAGTCTGCCCTTTGGGTTTTCAGCTTAGGATGTTGTGTTTCCTTTGGGTTTCTTTTTTCTTGCTTTGGAAACCTAGCGGACTTTATTTTGTAACCCTAATTTTTGCCTAGGCTACCCTTTATGGTTGTTCAGGTTTCCTAGCGGGTTTACCCTAACTTTTGCGTAGCCCCCTTTGTGGGTTTCCTACCGGGTATCTTGCCCTCTCTTTTTGGCCTTTAGCTTTTAGCTTTTATGGGCTTCTTTTGATTTTTGTTTTATTTTTGCACAACATTGGCGAAACACGACTTTATTATGATGAGGTAGAACCTTATTTTGTGTTTCTAGTCAATCAGTAGTGATGGATTTGACTTTTATTTTGGTCAATGGCACAGTTTGATTACTTTGACGCATTTTGAAAACGTTTGCTTAAACATGGTTATTAATGAGGTTTAGACATGAATAGCAAGAAGAGAAGCAGATAGTAAGAATGACATTATTTGTAATTAATAGGGAAATGTGTGCCCTACAATGCTCGGGGGTCAGGCTAACCCCGAGGAGTAATCTCTAATAGTCATTGGATTTACAAACCCTAAGAATCAGAAGGAGAACACCTAATGACTAAAGTCGTTTTTGACGCTTGAACCCCTCTATATGGGAAAATCTGATTCAAGGTGCGGAGGGGAGACTTCCCTTTCCTCCGTGCAGCTTGTTCCTTTGTAGGGTAATGCTTTAAAGGATTGTCTTTAAAATTTGGTGGGTCCCTTATTCCTTGAGAGTTTCTAATGAGCCCTTGGTTTGGGCGGCATCCATATTTCCTCATCACGTGGGTCACCGTCATATTGTTGGGGAAGTCTTTTCATATAGGCAAAAGATATTTCAAAGGTCCTCTTCAGCCGCATCCATTCAAGGTAGGGCAGACGACTTGCTAATCTGAATGTCGTCTTTAGCTCGAACCGTGACCAGCTTGTTGCCTGCCGTGAGTTTGTCTCTTTTGGTGGAGCGTTGAAAGAACTGCCTTAGCGTCATGAGTCCAAAGTCTTCTCAGTTTCCCCTTTGGATTATGTTTTTCTTCGGTCTTTTTATTTTTTCTTTATTTGTAGGAGCGTCGTCTAGTAGCTACTCGGGGTGTAGATTCTTTCACTTCTAATTTTGCCCCCGAATGTTGGCTATGCTGGAGATATCTTCATTGATGGAAGATGTTTCTGCGTATCTCAATGATACAACTTTATTTGGTTCGAGACATAAATAAATGCAACGACCTCCTTGCCCCCTCTTCCTTATTAACTTGGATATCCAATGGTTGAGGCTTGTTATCCTCCTTGGGCGGATCAACCATTGGAGAGAACTTGATGACGAAAGGCTTACTCTCCATCTTATTCCTATTCATGGGAAGCACATCAATTAATCCTTTCTTTTTTATTATCTTATTATTATTAAAGTGAGAATGAATGCAATTTATGAATGCGATAGACGTTTGAAGAGATGATGACAATAAACAATTTTATTTCATCCAGACAGTGTACATTCCTCAATGCAATGTTTCGAAGTACATTTTTTTTTTAATATTTCTATTTATTTTCTTTTTGACTTCCCATGCATGGCATGCGAATGCCCTAATCCTCTTTTCATGGTATTGAGGAATGTCCACTTCTTCGATTGTCTATTATTAGATGCATGTTATGAGGATGAAGTTTGGTGAATGCATGTATGCAAGTGTTTGTTTTTTCCTAAACATTATCATGTTTTATTTTCTAACATGATGTATGATAGTGTTTAATTTTTTGTATGTGGATGAGGGTATGAACAATACTAGCCGCTTTCTAGAATGCAAAAAAAAAATTTGTTTAAAAGGAATGATTTATGAGATGGATATTCCTTAAGACAATGGCTTAGGTATCCTCCTTAAAGCTTACGCTTTGTGGGGTATCCTACCCACCTAAGTGTAATGGTTCCTTCCCCATCACAGATTTGACAAGTATAATGGTAATCACCATCACACCTTAGTACACTTGTCCCTTCCTTGTCGCGAAGGTCACAAATGTGCTCGGGGCCTCTTTCGCCATTGTCTTAGGGATATCTAGTACTCCCTAGAATGAATGTATTTATGCATGCACTAGTACAAAAGGGCGGTAGATGTTCAAAGTGCGATAACTTTTGACTGGGATGTCTGATTTGGACGCGCAGCATATCAAAACGAAGAGAAAGAGGTGAAGAATCAAATTACAAATCCCAAAGGGGATTTGGCCCAGTAATTTTCCCAAAAAATGCCTCTAAGACCCATTTTTTAGGGATTTATTAAAATGATGCATATGCATACTTTCCTTATGCATTTATTTTCTCTCTTGGTTTTTTCACTTATGACATGATGCAATATAAATGATACGACTTTGTCAAAATTATTTTTATAAACGTTTTGATTTTGTTATTAATATTTTATTTATTTTGGATTTATTTTTTATTTTTTTTAGCCTTTTATCTCTTTTGTCGGAACTGCGTGGCTACTTAGCTTACAAAGAACCTGAAACCAGGCTAGCTAAAAGGCAGACTGTCCAAGATAAAATGTGGCTTTATACGAAAAATTATTTAGCATTCCTTATCTCTTCTGTCGGAACTGCGTGGCTACTTAGCTTACAAAGAACCTGAAACCAGGCTAGCTAAAGGCAGACTGTCCGAGATAAGGGTGTTTATTACAAAAATATTTTTTTTTGTGATTTTTCTTTTGTTGTTTGTTTATGCTATGCAACAAACAAATGCAGCAAACATATGCACACACAATTCGATCATCCACGAACACGCGAGAATTCGTTTTTATCATGAGGTAGGGTTTTCTTGCAGAAAAGTGCATTGGCGAGGGTAGGTTCTAACTGTTCTCACCAAGGCTAAGGCCCCCAAGGTGCCCCCATTATAGGGTCCCCACTCTCCAGCCTTCCGACCATGCTTAGCACTAAGGCCATAGTCAGTCTTTGTGCCAAAAGAGGAAGGTTATCACCTTGAGTGGTGGTTTCCGATCACACCGGTGGGCACAAGGCCATCACTATAGCGAACCGTACCTGCCACCCACTCCCTATGGATTTCTCACTTGCCCCTGGGTATAGAGGGAACTGTTGTGTGCAAGGGTTTGTGTACAGTTTGTATTTCAAACAATTGCGTAAGTATAAACAAACAACAGTTATTAAAGCCAAGCAATAAAACATGTTATAATACAAAGGTAGGGTAAAAGCGGTATTTTCTTGATTTATTTACTTTAGGCTAGCCCATCACTAAATGGGATCAACTCTCTAGGCTTCCCCAGCGGAGTCGCCATCTGTCGACACTGTCAAAAAGAGGCGGTCGGAGCGACGCGATGGTTTCGACCCTCTTGATTTTCGCGTTTTGGTGGTTACAACGCCTTTAGGTTGTCCGATAACCGGGCTGAACCTAGGGGCGAGGTTTTCAAAAAGGCGCTCTTGGACTGTCCGATAACCGGGCTAATCCAAAAGCTAGTTTTGAAGGGTTTTATGGAGTCACCACCGATGTTTTTACCGGAAACATCGGAAAAGGAGTTAAAAGGCGTTGATTTTTGAAAAACCAACTTTGGTCGTTAGAACCAGAGTTGGGTAAGGGAGTTAGTTACGTGTAAAGGAAGTGTTAGTTCCTTTACGATGCCCCTTTCGAGTTCCCTATGACAGGCCAGCTATTTAAAAATATTTAAACCGATGAAAATTACGCTTATACCCTTTTATTCTGCGGAATTTAAAATTACGACTACATGGCCCTAGTATCTATTGCATAATTTAAAATTAAAGCGATAAAAGTAGAGAGGGAGAATATAAACCTCCGAAGCACGCTTTTATATTATTTTCCTTCTAAAAATAGGGTGCTTTGTGGCAACCCCTCACTCTACACAGCGTCAGAAACTTCTCGAAATGCCGAAAAACACTCACAGAAACACTCTGAAGCTCCGGAAATGCGTCGGAGGGATTCTAGAGAGAGAAACTTAGGTGATTTCTAGAGAGAAGGAGGAGAAACTGTGTGTGGGTCCGGAAATGAGGGAATGGAGCCTCCTATTTATAGTTTTTCGCGCCTGACAGGTCGAGACCGCCGTCTCGTCTGACAGGGTCGAGACCGCCGTCTCGCCAAACGAGACCGCCGTCTCGCCCTTCGCAGGTGGCGAGACCACCGTCCCGGAGAGCGAGACCGCCGTCTCGCCATTCGTAGGTGGCGAGACGGCGGTCTCGATTTTGAGACGGCGGTCTCGTCCCCAAAAAGGCGAGAAACCTTATTTTTGTGCAGAAAATCCCTTCTATCCTAGTATGGGGCCTAATAGTCTCTCCTAGTGGCTTCTTAGGCTTCGTCCATCTTCGAATAAGAGGTCTTTTACTCTTTATTTGGAGGCCGGGCAAGATTTGGGGTCTACACGCCTTTTCGAAAACCTCGCCCCTAGGTTCAGCCCGGTTATCGGACAACCTAAAGGCGTTGTAACCACACCAATAAAAATGCGAAAAGCGGAAAGTCGGAACCATCGTGTCGCTCCGACCGCCTCGTTTTGACGACGGCGACAATGCATAAGCCTCCAAAGCACAAGTGTGATAAAATTTCGTAACATGACATTTTTTACTATCATAATCATTTATGATACATCAGAAATGGAAAAACAATTTTTTCTTTGTCATAATCGATTATACTGGTAACATAATCGATTATGGTAGTTCAAACTTGAAAAATATATCCTTTTTGAAGAATAAATGTTTTTGAATACTTCCTGATTTTTTCTCTACGAAAGTATTAATGACCAACGACTATTTTTTTATGCTATTTTACTATTTAAATGAGTTTTGATGAAAAATAAAAAATACACAATTACAGAATTTGAAAATACAATTTTACATTCATTCAGTTTTAAGAAAAGAATTTTGAGCTAGGCAACAGAGATATTTTACACCTTCTGAGAAAACCTTCTGAGAAAACCTTCTTCTCTACTGCCTTCTGCACTTTCATTGTTAATCACACTTATTCTTGGAGGTTGGCATTCTACAGTGTAGACCCCAATTCTTGCCCCACCTCAAGATAAAAGTAGAAGACCTCCTATTCGAAGATGAACAAAGCCTAAAAAGGCACTGGGAGAGAATATTAGGCCCCATATTAGAGTAGGAGGGCTTTCTTGTACACAAAATAAGGATTCCTGCCTTTAGGGGTCGAGACCGCCGTCTCGCCACTTTCCATTGGCGAGACCCCCTCCTATTTGGCGAGAAGGCCCTCTCGCCATTTGGCAAGTCGAGACCGTCATCTCGCCAAACGAGACCATCGTCTCGCCACTTATTCAAGTCGAGATCGTCGTCCTGAATGGCGAGACCGTCGTCTCGACCTTGCCAGTCGAGACCACCGTCTCGACCTGACAGGCGCAAATCCCTATAAAAATGGGTGCTCTCCCCTTCATTCCACATAGTTCTTCCACTTTTCCTCCTTCATTTTCTCAAAATTCTTCTCTTAGAGCCCCTTCTCCGAAGCATTTCCGGAGTGTTTAAGAGAGCTTTTTATAGCATTTTTGAGCGATATTTCAACGTTGTAAGAGCGTAGGGCTGCCAAAACGCACCCTATTTTTCAAGGGAATTAATCAAAGCTTGTTTTGGAGGTTTCTTCATTATCCCTCCCTCTCTTTTACTGCTTTATTATTTGTATATGCATTAATTAGGGTCATGTAGTCATCATTTTAATTCCACAAATAAAAGGGTAAAAGCATCATTTCATAAGTTTATAAAATAATTGACCTGTCATAGGGAACCTGAAAGGGGCATCGTAAGGGAGTTAATACCTCCCTTACACGTAACTAACTCCCTTACCCAACTCTGATTTTAACGACCGAAGTTTGTTTTTCTAAGAAACCAATGCCTTTTTCTTCCCTTTTTCGATGTTTCTGGAAAAAACATCGGTGACGACTCCATAAGAACCCTTTCAAACTCGTTCTTAGGTCAGCCCGGTTATCAGACGACCTAAGAACGCCCTTTCAAAAACCTCGTCCTTCGGTTCAGCCTAGTTTTTGGACAACCTAAAGGCGTTGTAACCTCGCCCATAATTAAACACAAAAAATGGAAAGTCAGAACCATCGCGTCGCTTCGACTACCTCTTTTGACGGTAGCGACAGATGGCGACTCCACTAGGGAAGCCTAGAGAGTTGATCCCATTTAGTGATGCGCCAGTTTAAGAAATAAACTAAGAAATTTTGCTTTTACCCTACCTTGTATTATAACATGCTTTAATTTCTTGGCTTTAATAAATGTTGTTTGTTTATTTTATGCAACTGTTTGAAATAAAATTGTACACAAACCTTTGCACACAACAGTTCCCTCTATACCCGGGGCCAAGTGAGAAATCCATAGGGAGTGGGTGGCAGGTACGGTTTGCCGTAGTGAGGGCCATGTGCCCACCGGTATGATTGGAAACCACCACTCAAGGTGATAACCTTCCTCTTTTTGCACAAAGAATGATTATGACCTTAGTGCTAAGCATGGTCGGAAGGCTGGAGAGTGGGGACCCTATAATGGGGGCACCTTGGGGGCCTAAGCCTTGGTGAGAACAGTTAGAACCTACCCTTGCCAATGCACTTTTCTGCAATAAAACCCTACCTCATGATTAAAACTACTTCTCGTCTGTTCGCGGATGAGTGAATTGTATGTGCATTTGTTTGTTGCCACACAGTCCGACAGAAGAGATAAGGGACGCTAATATTATTTTTTCGCAATAAACCATTCTATCTCGGACAGTCTGCCTTTTAGCTAGTCTGGCTTCAGGTTCTTTGTAAGCTAAGTAGCCACGCAGTCTGACAGAAGACATAAAAGGCTCTAAAACAAAATAAAATAAAGTAAATGGGACTTTGTTCACAAACATTAAATTCATAAATCATCCATATAGGTAGTTTATTTTTCTGAAAATAAACATGCAAATACATCATGTAGAAATAAAACATGATAAACATTTAGGTTAAAACAAACACTCGCATGCATACCCACAATAAGCATCATGTTCTTAAAACATGCATTTTTGTTTTTAGAAAATGGAGGGGACTAGTAGACAATTGAAGAAAGTGGACATTCCCCAGTACCATACTGAGAAGCACGAATAGCTTTGCGCAATAATGTCGTCGGAGGTCCGCTTTGACTTCGAAAAATCCTATAGAAGGATCCTCGACCTGTTGAAGATCTGTGTTGATCCCATTTTTATCAGGGTTCTAGTTCATTTTTGGAACTCTAGTCTGCACTGCTTCGAATTCCCGCAGTTCGATATGGTGCCCAGTTTGGAAGAGTATGAGATTATGCTCAAATGACCCAAATCAGTCGGGGTCCATATTCGCCACGGGGCATATACTTCTGCAGCACAAGTTGCTGCCATCATCCGATTGACATTCCGGCAGACTACCCTGATAGAAAAAGGGAACATTCAGGGTTGGAAAGTCTCAATGTTAGAAGACCATCAGTCCTCTTTGGCTGAAAGGGCAGAATGGTCCGCTTTTAACAAAACCTTGGCCTTGATTATATTTGGAACAATCTTGTTTCCCTTCCATATCGACACAGTAGACCAAGCCGTCATGGACGCCTTCTTCGCCTGGGACGTGAACTCGAAGAGTCCCTTGCCTGCACTTCTTGTCGACACCTTGCTCTCGGTGGAATTATGCCGCCAAAAGCAAGGAAAAAGACTCTGATGTTCCTCTTCACTACTTTTTGTGTGGGGAATCACACATTTCTACGCCTCTAGTCAGATGGGGATATTCCCCGACCCTTTGAGAAGCTTCTCCAAAATCCCTCTCCACCGACGCCTAACCTTAGAGTGGAAGGTCGAGTTGAAACAATGGGACACCAACCAATTATCCTGGGTTTGCCCTTGGTTCCGACCCGGCCCAGTCCTCATCATATGTGGGGATTACCCGAGCATACCGTTGATAGGACTCAGAGGTTGCATAGCCTATTCACCAAGAGTATCTATGAGACAACTCATGAGGACTCAAACTGCAATATCCCGAGAGGAGCTCGAAGGACTGTGTTTCTTCGGAGACCCATGCACAGTTGCTAACTCACTAGCTGTGAGAAGAGCATGGGAGAAGCCAGTCTTTATGGGAGATAGAGAGCTAGGAAAAGCTCGAGTAGCTGTCTCCAATGACTATGAGAAATGGAGACGGAAAAGAGGGATGTCACAACCATCCACCTCACTCGCTACATGTTCAAACAGTGAAGAGCTGCGAAATCAAGTTGACGCCTTGACCCGGAGGATAGAAATCATGGGAACCTAGATAAGGGCCCTTGAAGAAAGAGAACAAGAATCTATCCTCACCATAGATGGTCTATAGAGGCAATGCAAGAAAAAGGATCATGAAATAGAGCTCCTCAAGGATCATTGTGTCTATTCTAACGAGCAAGCTATCCGAGCATCCAAAGAAGCTAGGACTAGTTCGGATAGCCAACTTCAAGAAATAACCGCCAAATCAGCACACCTTGAGGCCGAATGCGCAAAATAGGCTCAGACGATCAAGGATTTGCTACAAGACCTCACAAGGACTCGGTCAGAAATACTCTAAGAACGAGAGGCCAACCAGAGACTCAACAAAAGTCTCACTGAGCTACGCTGCAAAGAAAGAGACGGGCTAGCTCAGTACGGTCAAGTACTGTGAGAAAAGGACCGAGCCCTCACAAAGCTCGATGAGTTGCAAGCCTTGGTCATCCATCAAGAGGCGAAGATCAAAGAGGCTCAAAAGTACAGTGAAGATATGAGCCAGGTGGTCCAAAAGCAAACCGAAGCACTTGCTCGTCATGTCCGGGAACCCGAAAAGAGTTGCATAGAGATCAATACCCGCCTGTGGGTTTCTTTAGACTTTTCTGTTTCTGTCAAAAGTTGCTTCGTAGTATGGAATAGGGGAATGTACACTTTCTACGGATAAATGAAATTTATTTATTCAACGATTGTCCACTTGCATGCATAGCATTCATTTGCATATTTAATTTCCCCTCCTTCACTTTTAATAAACAAGATAATAAAAAGGAAGGATTAAATGACACGCCTTCCAAATCGGAGAAGAATGGAGAGAAAGCCGATTTTGATCAAGCTCTCCCCAACGGTCGATCCATCGCAAGAGGATAATAAGCCTCGACCGTTGGTCCTCAAAATCAATAAGGAAGAGGGGGCAAGGACACCTGTGCGACTATTTATGCCACGTCCTTTCCCCTACAAATCAAATAAAGTTGTACCGTGGACGTCGCCGGCGTCAAAAAGAGACGGTCGGAGTGATGCGATGGTTTCGACTTTTCCATTTTTCGTGTTTTTATGGGTGATGTTACAATGCCTTTAGGTTGTCCGATAACCGGGCTGAACCGAAGGGCGAGGTTTTTGAAAGGATGTTCTTAGATTGTCCGATAACCGGGCTGACCTAAGAACAAATTTGAAAGGGTTCTGATGGAGTCGCCACCGATGTTTTTACCGGAAACATCGAAAAAGGGGAGAAAAGGCGTTGGTTTTCGAAAACCAACTTTGGTCGTTAAAACCAGAGTTGGGTAAGAGAATTAGTTACGTGTAAGGTAAGTGTTAGTTCCCTTACGACACCCCTTTCGGGTTCCCTATGATAGGCCAGTTATTTTATAGATAAACTTTCAAAAAGACGCTTTATCCTTTTATTTGCAGAATTAAAATAATGACTACATGGCCCTAATGTCTATTATGCAATTTAATCGTAAAAATAAAGACAGTAAAGGGGAGGGAGAGAGTGAAGAAACCTCCGAAGCAAGCTTTTTGATTAATTCTCGTAAAGATAGGGTGCGTTTTGGCAGCCGTTCGCTCTTACAATGCCGGAAATCGCTCTCGAAACGCTATAAAAAGCTCTCTAAGACACTCACAAACTCCAGAAATGCTTCGGAGGGACTCTAGGAAGAGAATTTGAAGAAAGTATAGAAGGGAAAGTGGAAGAACTATGTGAAATTAGGGGGGGACTGCTCACTATTTATAGGGATTCGCGCCTGTCACGTCAAGACGCTGGTCTCGACTAGCAAGGTCAAGACGACCGTCTTGCCATTCGGAACGACCGTCTCGACTTGTTTAAGTGGCGAGACTGTCATCTCGTTTGGTGAGACGACAGTATCGACTTTCCAAGTGATGAGAAGGCCTTCTCGCCAAACGGGAGGGGGGTCTCGCCATTGGCAAGTGGCGAGACGGCCGTCTCGACTTGTATCAATGGCGAGACGGCAGTCTCGACTCCTGAAGGAGAAAATCCTTATTTTTATATAGAAAATCCTTCCTACTCTAACATGGGGCCTAATAGTCTCTCCTAGTGGCTTTTTAGGCTTCGTCCATCTTCGAATAGGAGGTCTTCTGCTCTTTTTTTGAGGTCGGGCAAGATTTGGGGTCTGCAACTGCCCCCTATAGACCCCTAATTTTGCCCGGCCTCTCAATAAAGGCTAAGAAGACTTTGTATCTGAAGATAAAGCTTCGGTGGACGTCTATCGGCATCAATCGACTTCCAAATAAAGAAAGGAAAGCTTCCCGGGAATCCCAGAACACAAAATCTGGCCAAAACAGTCGAGATGGTCGTCCCAGAAGTTGGGATGGTCGTCCCAGTCAGCCCAGACGCCCATCCCACATGCTAGACGATCGTCCCAACCAGTTTTGACACTTGGGACGGCCGTCCCAGATCCCAGACAGCCGTCCCGGTCTCTACAGACGGTCGTCCCGGTCTCTGCAGACGGCCATACCTATTTTCTGCACCCCAGACGGCCGTCCCGAGTTGCCAGACTGAAAAAACTATAAATAGGAAGCTCATTTGAGCGTTTTTCACACTCCAGACACTTGTCTTCTCTCCCTCTTTCGAATGGACTCTCCGATTGCCTAAAAGGGTAACAATCGGTTAAGGAAGATTCTTCCAACATTTGATTCTTCTTAAAATTTTGGTAGAGTCAGTCCTGTAATTGGGGAGGAGAGTCTTGGTAGAGCGGGGGATTTCCAAAACGCATCCTCACAGTTAAAGATTTGCAATACAAAGCTTGTTACGGAGGTTCTTTTCACTTCTCTTCTCCTTTATTGCTTTATTTATGGCTTTATGTATGCAATAGAAAATAAAATCATGTAAATAGCCATTTTTAAAATATTGTACAATAAAATAGGGTAATAGCGTAATTTCTCTTAATCTTTACTTTATGAATTAATCCGTCATAGGAACCCGAAAGGGGCGTCGTGGGGTGCTAACACCTTCCCCACGCGTAACTAACTCCCTACCTAACTCTGGTTATAATGGCCAAGTTTGGTTTTTCTTAAAATCAATGCCTTTTTATCCTTTTCCAATGTTTATGGTCAAAACATTGGTGGCGACTCCATAAAAACCCTTTTTCGAAAACCTTGCTTTTATTAGAGGATAGTTTAGTTGTTGAGCACCTCAGAAGCAATGAACACATTTTAAAATAAAACGCGAGTCTAAACCATCTTTTCACGACCGCTCGCATAAATGTTCGAGATGTCCCTAGACGTCGGAACGGACGGCGGCGACAGATGGCGACTCCACTAGGGAAGCTAGAGAGTTGATCCCATTTAGTGACAAATAAATTCAAACTAAGTAAAGATTTGAAATTACGCCTTTACCCTCCGTTGTATGTTTTATTATATGGCTTTAATAACTGTTGTATGATTATTTTCTGCAAATTGTCTGAAATATAAAATGCACAAAAAAACCCTTGCACACTACAATCCCTCTATACCCGGGGGCAAGATTGAATACCTATAGGGAGTGGGTGGCAGATACGACCGGCTTGTTGGCACACGGGGCTACAACCGTTGTCAGAAAACCACCAACCCAAGGTGATAACTCTCTTCTTTTGGTCCAAGGATGTCGACATGGAGTTCTGTGCATGACCCGAGGACTAAGAGATTGAGAGGTCCCTATAATGGGGGCACCTTGGGGACCTTTGGCCTTGGTGATAACAGTTTAGAACCGCCTAAACCAAGCACATTTTTGCAGGAAAACCCTACCTCGAAATTAGCGTGGATCTGTTCGTGGATGAATGAATTGTGTGTGCATTCGTTTGCTGCATTTGTATTGATGCATTAACATAGGGTAATCATAAAACAGACAAAAATAGTGAAAAACCCTAAAAAACCATAAAAGTGATAAGAATAAACCAACTTTATCTCGGATATTCTTCAGTTAAGCTAGCCTGGTTTCAGGTTCTTTGTAAGCTAAGTAGCCACATTAACCGACAGAAGAGATAAAGGGTTATAAAAAATATAAAAACGATTAAAACCAATAAAAATACCTCTTACAATAAAAAGATTTTTGACAAAGTATTATTCATACAATATTTGTTCATAAAAATAATAAGAGAAGAAAATAGGACTCTCTTCATCAAAATCCATAAACATTCATATAGATAGTTTTATTTTCAAGAAAAAACCAAGCACTATCATGTATCATACTAGGAATAAAACATGATAATACTTAGAAAAAACAAACACTTACATGCATGAATTTACAAAGACTCATCCTCATATCATGCATTTTCATTTCTTTTAGATAATGGAGGGATCCAGTAATAAACAGTTGAAGAAAGTGGAAATCCTTCTATGCCGTGTAGAGAAGCTAAGGCAGTTGTGTACATATATGCCGCCAGAGGTCAGTGCTAATTTTGAGAAATCTTATGGAAGGATTCTTGACCTCCTAAAAATCAACATCGATTCTATCTTTGCTAGAGCATTGGTGCACTTCAGGAACCCCGACCTGCACTGTTTTGAGTTTTCGCAGTTCGATTTAGTACCAACCTTAGAAGAATATGAACTCATGGTTAGATGGCCTCAGTCAGTCGGGGTCTATGTCTGCTCAGGAGTATATGTTGCCGTGAACAAGGTTGCTACTATTATACGATTGCCTTCTCATCAATCCATCCTAGAGGGAACAGGGAATATCCGAGGTTGGAAAATGTAAATAATAGAAGACCACTTAATCTCTTTGGCTGAAAAGAAAGATTGGTTAACCTTCAACAAAACTCTAGCATTGGCAATGTTTGGAATCATATTATTCCCATTTCATGTGAACATTGTGGATCATGCTGCAATAGATGCATTCTTTACCTGGGATGTATACTCTAAGAGTCATATACCTGCAATTCTCGCTGATACCCTGATTTCAGTAGATTTTTGCCGACAGAAACAGGGGAAAACATTTAGATGTTGTACTTCATTACTATATGTATGGGGCATTACTCACTTCTATGCTTCAAGCTACATGGACATATTCCTTGATCCTTTAAGGAGTTTTTCGAAAATCCCTCTTCAACATCATCAAGCTCTAGAATGGAAAACCGAGTTAGAAAATTGGAAAATAGAGCATGTATCATGGGGTTGCCCTTGGTTCCGACCCAGTTATATTCTTATATGATGCGGAGATTACCTGAGCATACCACTACTAGGCCTCAGGGGTTGCATAGCTTACTCTCCCAAGATAGCTATGAGACAACTCATGAGAACCCAGACTGTGCTAACTCAAGAGGAGCTCAAAGGGCTGAGTCTATGCCATTACTCCCATAGCTTTGAAGAAGTATCTGCTGTCCGGAAAGCATGGGAAAGACTAGTCTATATAGGAGATAAAGAACTCGGAAAGGTTCAGATGTCTACATCCCATGAATATGAGGAGTGGAGGAAAAGTAGAAGGATACCCCAACCATCTGCTACATTCACTACAACATTAGTTAATGAAGAGCTACAATTGCAGGTCAATACCTTAAACAAAAGGGTAGAAGTAATGGAAGCTCAGTTGAGGGCTTTTGAAGAGAAAGAACAAGAGTCAACCCTTATAATAGATGGTTTAAAAAGGCAATGTAAAAAAAGGACCATGAAATAGAGCGCCTTAAGAATGATTGTGCTGATTACCAAGAAGAGACTAAACAAGCATTAAAAATTCCGAAGCTTGAACAAGATATTCTATTCCGGGACATGAATGGTGAAATAGCACTTCTTGAGAGTGCGCTTTCAGAACAAGCAAAACAAGATCAAGTTAATACAAGATAACCTAGCAGAAACTCGGTCAGAAGCACAAAAGTAGTGGGAAACCGCTGAAAGATACAGAGAAAACCTGGATGAGCTACATGATAAAGAAAGAGATGGATTAGCTCAATATGGTCAATTACTTCGTGAGAGAGACCAAGTAATAGAGAGGTCTGACCAACAGCAAGCCTTGATCGTTCATCAGGAAGAAAAGATAAAAGAGGCTCGACGATATAGTGAAAATATGAGCCAGACGATACATGAGCAAGTTAAGACGCTCAAAAATCATGTGAGAATAGCTGAAAATGAATTATGAAGAAATCCTAATTTACCTATAGGATTCTTCAAGCTTCTCCGCTTTTGTAAACACTTACTTCAAAGCATTGTATAGAAGGATGAACACTTTCTAGATAAAATAAAAAAGGATTATCCTTAATCTGTCTATTACATTCATAAGTTGCATACATTCATACATCCCTCCTCATTTTAATAACAAAGATAATAAAAAGAAAGGATTAATTGATGTGCTTTCCACAAATCAGAATAAATGGAAAAGAAGCCTTTTGTCATCAAAATTTCTACAACGGTCGATAGACCCAAAGATGATAACAAACAAGCACCATTGGTCATTCCAATCGATAAAAGGGAAGAGGCAATAATTCCTTTACGTTTATTCATGCCTCGTCCTTTTCCTTATTCATCAAATAAAGTTGTACCTTGGAGATACGTAGAAGAATCACCAGTCAATCAAGATATCTCCAACATAGCCGGTATTGGGGGCATGACTAGAAGCGGAAGGATATATTCCCCCAAGGAATTACAAGATAATATTCCTAAAGATAAGGCAAAAAATAAGGCCGAAGAGGAAAAAGAATCCAAGGAGGAGACAAATGAGTTACTCTAGTATATAAGACAAAGTGAGTACTCCATCATCGATCATCTCAATCGCACTCCTGCAAAGATAACTTTGTTATCACTTATAATGAGTTCGGAGCCGCATCGAAACACACTGTTAAAGGTTTTGAATGAATCATTCATTCTGCATGAAATATCCCAAGACAAGTTTGAAGGAATCATTGGTAACATTACAGCCAATGATCATCTTACCTTCACAAATGAAGAATTCCCTTAAGAAGGGTCAAATCACAACAAGCCCTTGCATATTTCTGTTAAATGCAAGGAATATCTCATTTCCAAAGTTCTTGTGGATAATGGGTCATCCTTAAACGTTATGCCTAAATACACACTTGACAAGATAACAGTGCAAGAAACCCACATGCACCCGAGTAATACAATTGTTCGAGCCTTTGATGGATCAAGACGTGAAGTAGTAGGAGAGATTAGTCTACCAATCCAAATTGGCCCTACTATTTTTAACATAGACTTCCACGTGATGGATATCACGCCAGCATATAGTTGTCTCCTTGGTAGACCTTGGATTCATAGCGCTAAGGCAATACCTTCAACGCTCCACCAGAAAGTCAAGTTTGTGACAAATGATAAACTCGTCACGGTTCAAGCTGAAGAAGACATTTTAATTAGCAAACCGTCTGTCCAACCATATGTGGATGCAGCTGAAGAGGCTCTTGAAACATCTTTTCAAGCGCTCGAAATTGCCAACATAGAAAGACTTCCTAGTAATACAAAAGTGGCCCATATGATGAAAAAAATTGGATATCGCCCAGGACAGGGGCTCGGAAAGAATGCTCAAGGAATAAAAGAGCCACCAGATTTCAAAGATAATCCTTTAAAAAAAGGAATGCTCAAGTTTCGACAATGTTGTGCAAAAAATATATATATATAAAAAAAGAAAGCCCGTCAAGGCCAAAGGCCAAGACAAGAAAATAAAATGGCAAAATACCCGACAGGAAACCCACAAAGGGGGATGCACAAAAGTTAGGGTAAACCCGGCAGGAGACCCAACAATAATAAAGGGTAGCCTGGGCAAAAGTTAGGGTTACAAAAAGTCTGCTAGGTATTCCTAAAAATAATACAAAAAGGAAACCTAGACAAAAGTTAGGACATAGCACAACATCCTGGACTGAAAACCTGAAAGGGCAGGCTAGGAAATTTAATCAATCACAAAAAGGCTCCATAAAGCAATAAATAAAGACGCCACATCATAAGAACAAAACGTTTGTCTAAACTAGCCTAAACACCGACCAACCTTGGCTAGCCATTCTTACAGAAACCTCTATTACAAAAAATATATCCCTCTAAAACACAAGCCCTTGTTATAAATCCTTTTCTTTCTCTTCTCTTGACTATTTCACTATAAAGCATTCAAGTAATAAGGGGGAATGTGGAAACATAAGTGATCAATAGGAAGGTTGAAATCCCTAAGGAAAGGAAGGGGGGCATTGATATGGCAGTTGCCCTACGAACAAAAGATTTCTCTTCGGCTATAGCAAGAAAAGTCTGATACGGCAAATAAGTACAGTTAAGCTTGTTGATCAAGAAACATGATGACAGAAAGGTACTACACCAAGAATGCGCCCGAAGTCAAAGCACATCAGTTAAAACTTTTGAAATATTAACTGAAATAGATCATAGGACGCATATCATGAAACATTACATGCATTAAAACATCAATGAATGGAGTCCTATCTTCCTTCTCATCAAAAAACATGAAAACCAACTTGAAAAGCTCGAGATAGCCATCCCAAGGGTCAAGACGGCCATCCCAAATAGCAAATTTCAAGTGGGACGCCCATCCCACATTGGAGACGCCCGTCTCAGGGCAAAATTTTGAGTGAGACGGCCATCCCACTTCCCAGACGGCCGTCCCAAGGGTAAAATTTTGAGTGAGACGGTCGTCCCAACCCCAGACGTCCATCCCGACCCTCCTGGCTTCCCCTATAAATTCTAGGCATGGATCCTTGCATTTGCACCCCATTCCAAGCATTCTATCTTGCTTCTCCTCCCTTTCTACACATTTCTAGCATTCTTGAGTGAGTAAGGCACAAAATGGAGCGTGGAGAGGCTTCATCTAGGAGAAAACGCGCTAGGACCTCCGCTAGAGGAACTCCTGTCACCAACACCCTATTGGCAGAACCACATCAACAGAGGTTGGCAAATATCCAACAATATTCCTGACATCCCATGCTACATTTGGATTTTGAAATCCTAACTACATTCGGCTGGGATCAAGATGTTAGACGATTCATCAAAAACATAGGATGGGATTTTCTGCTTCGTGAGCCACCCTCTCGAATCCACCGTACTACCACGCTGGAGTTCCTTGCCTCTGTCAATCTGGTGGAGATGCTATCCACGACCCCCGAAGTGCCACCTACTCAAGTTGTTTCCTATTGGATGGATGGGGCATACCGGACCACCTTTCTGGATGACTTTAATGTCATAATGGGTTTCTGCCAACGAACGGACACGAGAACACTGGAATATAAGTCTGCATACTTCGAGAAACCCGTTGCTCTCACTACCACCAGCATGTGGAAAGAAATCAGCGGAGCACATACCCTGCCGTCACATCTGAAGGGTACAGCTTTTTCTCCTCCGCTCCGCATATGCCACAAATTGCTAGCTGGGACCATACATAATCGGAAAGAGAGCCAAGGAAAGGTAACACTGGCTGATCTTTTTATTGTCTATTATATGCATTAGGGGCATCGATGCAACCCAGGGTATGCCTTCCTGAAAGCCTTAAACAATTATGGAACTCGTGGCTCAACAAGAGCTATCATGGTGGCTCCCTTTCTCACCCCTTTAGGTTAATATTGGGGATGTACTGACGGAGAAGACATTCCAGCTAGCCTCCAACCAGAACCGATTAATGGGGGAACATTGGTCCACATGAACATCCTTAGTCGACAAGGATCAGGGTTTATTTTAAACCCCATAATCTCGATTTCACTAGATATGCGTGATTTTGACACACCATAGGATATCCCTGCGACTTCGGAGCCCCAGCAGCAATCATATGATCGAGACTTCGTCGGCTTATACCGACGTATGGATGACGAGCACACCTACATGGAAGGGCAATTCCAATTCATGCGCAGCAGTTCAGTCAACTGACCATGAGGCAGGAAAGGACGGACCGCCAAATAGAAAATTTGGTCCAGACTCAGGCAAGGTTCCAGCGCCGCATGCTCTGCCGCATCCCTTCGCCAGCACCATCCTCCCACTCCAGCCCAGAAGCAGATGATTAGGAGGTTTTTAGATATTTTCTATCAGTCTAAAAATGCTTGAATGTATCACCTGAAAAAAAAAAGAAAAAGGGGAAGTAATAAATAAAAGTTGTTATTTCTGTTTACATTTCAAAAGCCCACGTGTACAAAAAATTAATATAAAATAAAAAGGCACACGTGATATATCAAAAAGCCAGATTTCAAATAACTCGCGATAAAAATCAAAATCGCGAAAGAAAAAAAAGGCGAAATCAAAACCATTTCAGCAGAATAAAGAGCTTCAAGGAAACTAGCTCTAACCTTCTACCCCAATAAACAAAGGTACACCAGAAAAAGGCCAACGGAAAGGCTCGATGATCCCCAAGCGGATCCTTGCCTACTGGCGTCGCCGTCAAAACGAGGCGCTCGGAGCGACGCGATGGTTTTTTTGACACTCTTTGATTTTCGTGTTTTTTATGGGTGGTTACAACGTCCTTAGGTTGTCCGATAACCGGGCTAACCTAGAGACGAGGTTTTCGAAAAGTGTTCTTGGGTTGTCCGATAACCGGGCTAACCCAAGAACGGGTTTTGAAGGGTTCGTGGAGTCGCCACCGATGTTTTTACCGGAAACATCGGAAAAGGGGTTAAAAAGGCGTTGGTTTTCGAAAACCAACTTTGGTCATTAGAACCAGAGTTGGGTAAGGGAGTTAGTTACGTGTAAAGGAAGTATTAGTTCCTTTACGACGCCCCTTTCGGGTTCCCTATGATAGGCTGGCTACTTTGGATAAATAATTAAACTGGAAAATTGCGCTTTTACCCTTTTATTATTATGCGGAATTTAAGTTTATGACTACATGGCCCTAACTTCTATGTGTAATTTTAAATAAAAGCGGTAAAATTAGAAAGAGAGAGGATGCACCTCCAAAGCAAGCTTTTTATTTCTCTTCAAAGAGTGGGTGCTTTTTGGCAACCCTTCACTCTACAACTCTCAGAAACTCCGAAAATGCCTCGGAGGGATCTAAAGAAGATTTAGAACGCTCAAAATACTCCTAAAGACACTCAGAAACTCCGGAAATGCTTCGGAGGTGTTCTAGAGAGAGAAAATCTAGAGAGAACGAGGAGGTACTGTGTTTTTTCTGTGGAAATGAGGGGAGGGAGCCCCTATTTATAGGTTTTCGCGCCTGACAGTGGCGAGACCACCGGTCTCGTCTGACAAGGTCGAGACCGCCGTCTGGACAATCCAGACCGCCGTCTCAACCATGTAGGGGGTCGAGACCGCCGTCTGGAAAACCCAGACCGCCGTCTCGACTTTTGCAGTGGCGAGACCGCCGTCTGGACAAGCGAAACGGCGGTCTCGTCCCTGGCGTGAGGCGAGACGGCAATCTGGTCTTCCCAGACGGCGGTCTCGTCCCTTTAGGGCGAGAAACCTTATTTTTCGGGCCGGAAAACCCTCCTATCTTAGTACGGGGGCCTAATAGTCTCTCATAGTGGCTTGTTAGGCTTCGGCCGTCTTCAAATAGGGGGTTTTCTGACTTTATTTGGAGGCCGGGAAAGATTTGGGGTCTACAACTGCCCCCCCTTTACCTGACTAGTCGGCTGTTGGCTTTGTTGTGCCAGACAGGTAGACAGAAAGGTAAAGGAGTTGACCCTCTCGCCCGGCTACCCTTCGGACATCCCGTCTTGCGGCGGATGATCCTCTGGGGAGATGTTGTATTGTGCACTTCTGGGATGCTCCTTCGACGCGGTAGCTGACCCCTTCGGCTGATGAGTACGAACCCCCATCTGGTTTGACGAGTACTAACCCCCACCCGGTAAGCCCCCTTTTGTAAGGCCTGATGAGTTTACACCCCCATCTGGTGTTTGACGAGTAAGAACCCCCGCCCGGTAAGCCCCCCTTTTGTAAGGCTTGATGAGTTTACACCCCCATCTGGTGTTAAGCCTCCAGATGCTCCATCTTGCGGTAGCTGATCCTTTGGTTGACGAGTACGAACCCTCGTCTGGTTTTGGTGCCTCTGGATGCCCCTTCTTGCGGTGGCTGATCCTTTGGCAATGGTGGCGGCTTACTGATTCTGACCATGCGCCTACGACTGGGGAGTGATGTTGGTAGATGCTCTTGGATTTCTTGGATGGTCGTCCAGGCTGCTCCTGGGGACTTTGTTGTTTGTCCATCCAGCTTTGTTGGTTGCTGGGGATTCTTTGTTTTTTGGTGGTAGTTATCCGATTTTTGCTGGTTGGTCGGGTTATCTCTCTTTGTGTTCGACTCTTGGTAGTCGATTTTTATTGGTTGAGGTGATGGCTTAATCTTGCCTTTTTCTCGCGGTTTTATGTCTTTTTTCTCGCGATTTTGGATTTTGGCTTTTTTCTTGAGCATATGCCTTTTCTCTTTTAAGTTATTTTTTGTTACGCTGACTTTTGTAAAAGAAGGCAAGGAATGTATGGAATAAAATTTTATTTATGGAAAATTTTATTACAATAGCTTTTATTTAAGTAAATGCAGCCCCTAAGGGCTATCATCAGGGGAATCGGGGTAAGGGTACTGTTTGTACACGTGATATCGGAAGTCCACTTGCTCTTGGACTTCGTCACGGTAATCCTCCTGGAATGTCATCCATTCCTGCCGCAACCTTTGTTGCTCCTGGTAGATCTCGTCCTGGCGGGCTTGATAGGCTTGCTGACGAGCATCCTGGGTTTGCTGCCACTGGGTCTGCTGCTCTCGCCACACTGCTATTTGGCTGAACTGCTGGCTCAGATCATTCATGTGTTGGTGCATGCCAGCAAAGTCTTCCGTGTACGGTGGTGGCTACTGTTGTTGCTGCTGGGAGCCGGGAGACGTAGGCATATCCTGCATCGCCACTATCCCCTGGAGATCCAGCTCGAAGTCCAGGGAGGGGTGCAGGGCAAACTGGCTTCCCCGACGTATCAGCATTCCCATGCTGACCAGCATTTGCCCATTGATGGGCTCGGGTCGTAGGTTGCGGGCCAGCTCTTCCCGGCCCAGGCACCCCATTCTCTCTGCCATAGGGGTGATGAGGGGAGCTACGAGGATGGCCCTTGTGGATCTACTCCCAAAGTCTTTAAGGGCCCTCAGGAGGAAGTATCCGGGGTTGCAGTGCCGTCTCTGGTGCATGCAATAGAGGGCAAAGAGATCAAGGAGGGATATCTTACCCTGGCTTTCCTTCCTCCCATGGATTGTGCCCACGGCGGCTTGTGGCAAATGCGGAGCGCCGGTTGCGATGCGGAGCCTCTCATTAAAGTGGGCAGTGTGGTTGCTCCTGTGAGATCATGCCACATATCCGCGGAGGTGAGATGGGCAGGCCGAGAGCAGATGGCCTCTCGGTATTCCCGGGTCAGCGCCTCCTCGGGCCGGATGAATCCAATGGACACATTGAATTCTTCCAGGGTGGTATTGTGGTATTGCCCACCCATGAAATAGTTGACCATCTTGGTGGGCTGCATGCTTGAGGCCATGGAGGGGATCTCGATGAGGGAGACAGAAGCTAAGAACTCTTGTACCGCTTTGGGGTACACATATGTGGGTGGGGGTTGTAGCAGAAAGCCCCACCCAATGCTGTCGATGTGGGCTCTAACGTCCTCCTCCCACCCAAACTCGGCTAGGACGCCGAAGTCCAGTGTCAGCATGGAGTGCCACTGGTAGTTCCTAATGTTGTCCAGGCGAGCCTGGTGTTGTGGTGACAGCTGAGAAGGGTCTGGGGGAGGCGGTGGTGCCGAGCTGCTAGCACCAGCGGTGCCCCTTCTCTTCCTGGAGGCACTTCTGCTGAACATCTTGAGCAGGGAAGGCTTGGAGGAGTAGAAATGTGAGTTCTGGAGGCTCTGGAGGCTTAGGAGGCAAGGAGAGTTGTGAGGAAACCCATCCAGGCGCGCCCCCTTATATAGGGAAATTTTCAGATCGAGACCGCCGTCTAGGAAGTCGAGACGGCGGTCTCGTTGGGGTTGCTGGTCGAGACGGCGGTCTGGAGTTTCCAGACGGCGGTCTCGATTTTGCCTGAGTCGAGACGGCGGTCTGGAGATTCCAGACGGCGGTCTCGTCTTTACATAAAACAAGATGGCGGTCTGGTTTCCCGAGACGGCGGTCTCGATTTGCAGGGGAATCGAGACGGCGGTCTGGAATGTCCAGACGGCAGTCTCGAATTTCTGGGTTTTTTTTTTTTTAAGAAATAGGACCTGGTTCAAAAACATTTTATGCATGCAAATGTTTTCATGTTTGATGTCCTATAATGCTTACTTTAATTAGTTTTTCAGAAGGATTTAACCAACGTGTCTTGTTGTGCTGAAAGCCTTCTGATTCGCTGTGTTTTCTTTTGGCTGTACCATGCCGGACTTCTTCTGACCGAAGGGTAATTTCTTTTGCTTTCTTTCTTCTTCTTTTTTTTCTTTTGTAGAGCACTTTTGTCATGTAGTGTCCCTTTTTCCTTGCTTTAGGGATTTCAATCCTCTTGTTGACTATACGCCTCCATATTCCCAAATTAATTACTAGAATATTGTTCTGAGGGTCAAGAGAAAAGAAGGAAAGAGGTAGAAATCAATGGTTTGTGTTTTAGAGGTTTGATTTTTATTGATAAAAGGATTTGTGAGAATGGCTGGCTAAGGTTAAGCCTGAGTGTTTAAGCTTCGTCTAAGCAAACATTTTTTCTTTCTTTTTTTGTATTCGCGCTCTTTGGTTTCATCTCCATTGCTTTTAAATGGCTAGCTGATTTCCCTAGATCGCCCTTTGGGTTTTCGAACTAGGATACTGTGTTTTTGGTCCTAACTTTTGTCTAGGTTCCTTCTTTTGTAAAATTTTGGAGAAATCCTAGCGGACCTTTATTTGTAACCCTAACTTTTGCCTAGGCTACCCTTTATTGTTGTTCGGGTATCCTACCGGGTCGACCCTATCTTTTGTGTAGCCCCCTTAGTGGGTTTCCTACCGGGTAATTTGCCCTCTTCTTTTGGCCTTTGGCTTCTCTGGGCTTTTTTCTTTTTGTGGATTTTTTTTTTGTTCACAGTATTGGCGAAGCATGACTTTCTTTATGGGTGAAGTGAAGTCTTATTCTTAGGTGCTTCTAATCAACTAACTTGATGGCAATAGCAATGTTAAACGTTGATTATTTGGAAGCGCTTTTTATTCTTTTTTTTTTGTTTACTTAGACAGGGTTATTTATGTGGTCCAGTCAGAAGTAGAAGGAAGAGAAGCAGATAGAAAGAATCATTCTTATTAATTAATAAGGGAATATGTGCCCTAAAATGCCCGGGGGTCGGGCTCGCCCCGGGGGATAATCTCTAACAATCATGGGGTTTACATCCCTTAAACAAAGAAAAAGATTTCCTAATGACTAGAGTGGCTCTTGACGCTTGCACCCCTCCACTTCGGAAAACTTGCTTGAGTGTGCGGAGGGGAGACTTCCCTTTTCTTCCTTCCGCCCGACCCTTGGTAGGGTCAAATCCTAGGCCATACTTGCAAGGATTGTCTTGGAATTCTGGGGGTTCCCTCATGCCTTGGGAATCTGCCCCCAGTCCTTGGCCAGGATGGTAGCCATGCCTCAGCATCATGCGGGCTACCTTTGTGTTTCTGGGAAGTCGCTCTATACTGGCAATTTCGAGCGCTTGAAAATATGTTTCAAGGGCCTCTTCAGCCGCATCCACATAAGGCTGGGTGGACGGTCCACTGATCAAGATATCGTCTTCTGCTTGGACTGTGACCAGTTTATCGTCCACTATGAATTTGACTTTTTGGTGGAGCGTTGAAGGTACTGCCTTAGCGTCATGAATCCAAGGCCTGCCGAGGAGACAGCTGTATGCTGGAGTAATATCCATGACATGGAAATCGACGTTGAAGATAGTGGGTCCCACTTGAATTGGCAAATTGATCTCTCCCACTACTTCTCGTTTTGATCCGTCGAAGGCTCGAACGATGGTGCTGCTTGGGCGCAGACGGGTTCCTTGGATAGTCAACTTATCCAGTGTGCACTTGGGCATCACGTTCAGGGACGACCCGTTATCCACAAGAACTTTAGCGATGAGGTATTCCTTGCATTTAACTGAGATATGCAAGGGCTTGTTGTGGTTTGACCCCTCTAGGGGGAGTTCTTCCTCTGTGAAGGTGAGGTGATCGTTTGTCGTGATGTGACCGACGATCCTCTCAACCTTTTCTTGGGATATTGTGTGAGGTACATGCACCTCGCTCAAGACCTTCAGCAGGGCATTTTGGTGCGGTTCCGAGCTCATTATCAAAGACAACAACGTGATCTTTGCAGGCGTACGGTTGAGCTGGTCAATAATGGAATACTCACTTTGCCTTATAAACTGGAGTAATTCCTCTGTCCCCTCCTTGGATTCTTTATTTTCTTTTTCTTCTTCGGTCTTTTTATTTTTTCCTTTATTTTGGAGGACATTTTCCTGTGTGTCCTTGGGGGAGTAGATTCTTCCACTTCTAGTTGTGCTCCCAATGCCGGCTATGTTTGTTATTTCTTCTTTTATCAGTGAAGATTCCCCATATCTCCATGGTACAACTTTATTTGACTCGTAGGGGAAAGGACGTGGCATAAATAGTCGCACTGGCGTCCTTGCCCCCTCTTCTTTACTCTTGAGGACCAACGACCGAGGTTTATTTCCCTCTTGCAGTGATTCGACCGTTGGGGTGAGCTTTATTAGGAGTGGCTTTCTCTCCATTCTTCTGAGTTGGAAGACGTGTTAGTTAATCCTTCCTTTTTATTATCTTATTTATTAAGTGTGAAGGAGGGGAAATTAAATATGCAAATGCATGCTCATGTATGCAAGTAGACAACTGTTGAATAAGGAAACAAATTTCATTAATTCATTGGAAGGTGTACATTCTCCTATTCCATACTACGAAGCGTCTTTTGGCAAAAACGGAAAAGCCTAAAGAAACCCACAGGCGGGTCTTAATTCTTATGTAGTTCCCTCTCGACTTCCCGGACATGGTGAGCGAGCTCTTCGCTTTGCTTGCGGATTGCCTGGCTCATATCTTCACTGTACTTTTGAGCCTCTTTGATCTTTGCTTCTTGATGAACGACCAAGGCTTGTAGTTCATCGAGCTTTGCAACGGCTCGGTCTTTCTCTTGAAGTACTTGGTTGTACTGAGCTAGCCCGTCTTTTTCCTTAAGGCGTAGCTCAGCAAGACTTTTGGTGAGTCTCCTGTTGGCCTCTCGCTCTTGGCGGATGTCCAACCGAGCCTTAAGGGGCCCTTCCAACAACTCCTTGATCGTTTGTGCCTGCTTAGTTGATTCGGCCTCAAGGTGTGCTGTTTTGGCATTTATTTCTTGCAGCTGGCTATCCGAACTGGTTCTAGCAGTTTTGGATGCTCGGATAGCTTGTTCGTTAGTGTCAGCACATTGGTCCTTGAGGCGCTCTATTTCATGATCCTTTTTCTTGCCTTGCCTTTGTAGACCGTCAATCGTGAGGATAGATGCTTGCTCTTTTTCCTCAAGGGCCCGTATCTGGGATCCCATGATCTCTACCCTCTGGGTCAAGGCATTGACTTGTGCCTGCAGCTCTTCGTTGTTGGCGATTGGCACGGGTGTGGTGGATGGTTGAGCCATCCCTCTTCTTCTTCTCCATGCCTCGTAGTCACTGGTGACAGTTACCCGAGCTTTTCCTAGCTCTCTGTCTCCCATGTAGACTGGCCTCTCCCATGCTTTTCTCATGGTTGATGAGTTGGTGATCGTGCACGGGTCTCCAAAGAAGCACAGTCCTCCGAGCTCCCTTCGGGAAATAGTAGTTTGGGTCCTCATGAGTTGCCTCATAGCTACTCTAGGTGAGTAGGCTATGCAACCCCTGAGTCCTATCAAGGGTATGTTCGGATAGTCCCCACATCTGATGAGAACGGGGCCGGGTCGGAACCAAGGGCAGACCCAAGATATACTGTTGGCGTCCTTTCGTTCTAACTCATCCCTCCATTCTATAGTCAGGCGTCGTTGGAGGGGGATCTTGGAGAAACTTCTCAAAGGGTCGGGGAATATCCCCATGTGACTGGAGGCGTAAAGATGCGTGATGCTCCACACGTATAGTAATGAAGAGCAGCAGCGGAGTGTTCTTCCTTGCTTCTGATGGCAAAAATCCACCGAGAGCAAGGTGTTGGCAAGAATAGCAGGCAGGGGACTCTTTGAGTACACGTCCCAAGCGAAGAAGGCATCCATGACGGCTTGATCTATTGTGTCGAGGTGGAAGGGGAACATGATTGTTCCAAAAATTATGAGTGCCAGGGTTTTGTTGAAGGTAACCCATTCTGTCCTTTCAGCCAGGTAGGACAGGTGGTCTTCTAACATCGATACTTTCCACCCCTGGGTGTTCCCTCTTCCTATCAGGGTACTCTGTCGGAATGGTAGATGGATAAGGGCAGCGACTGATGCTGCAGGAGTATACGCCTCGTGGCGAATATGGACCCCGACTGATTTGGGCCACTTCAACATAGCTTCATACTCCTCTAAGGTGGGCACCATGTCGAATTGCGGAAATTCAAAGCACCGCAGACTGGAGTTCCAAAAATGAATCAGTACCCTGAGGAAGACCTGATCGACACTGATCTTTAAGAGGTCCAAAATTCGTCCATAGGACTTTTCAAAATCAGCGCGGACCTCTGGTGGCATTGTTGCACTGAGCCGTTCCAACTTCTATGTATGGTTTCGGAGAATGTCCACCTTCCCCACTTGTCTACTTGTCCCCTCCATTTTCTAAAATCAGAATGTATGATTTGATGAAGATGATGTTTATTGTATGAATGTGAGTGTTTATTCTTCTATTTATCATGTTTTTCTACATGATGCATGGTATATTTTTTTTGTTTTGAAATAATAAACTATCTATATGAATGCTTTATGAGTGTAGTTTTTGGACCAGGTCTTATGTATGAATGTTGGAAAAATGGATTTTTTTTATTTGCTGTTTATTTGCTTATTTTATAGCCTTTTATCTCTTCTGTCGGAACTGCGTGGCTA
The DNA here is from genome assembly GCA_963425845.1 of Sphenostylis stenocarpa. NCBI lineage: Eukaryota > Viridiplantae > Streptophyta > Magnoliopsida > Fabales > Fabaceae > Sphenostylis > Sphenostylis stenocarpa. Next base: position 69,560,782 of record OY731403.1, read on the forward strand.
CTTAGCTTACAAAGAACCTGAAACCAAGCTAGCTAAAAGGCAGACTATCTGAGATAAAATATGGCTTTATGCGAAAGAATATTTAGCGCCCCTTATCTCTTCTGTCGGAACTGCGTGGCTACTTAGCTTACAAAGAACCTGAAACCAGGCTAGCTAAAAGGCAGACTGTCCGAGATAAGGGTGTTTATTTGTAAAATATATTTTTTTTTGGTTTTTGTTCTGTTGTTTGTTTATGCCATGCAACATACAAATGCAACAATCATATGCACACACAATTCGATCATCCTCAAACAGGCGAGATTTCGTTTTTATCACGAGGTAGGGTTTTCCTGCAGAAAAGTGCATTGGTTAGGGTAGGCTCTAACTGTTCTCACCAGGCTAAGGCCCCCAAGGTGCCCCCATTATAGGGTCCCCACTCTCCAGCCGTCCGACCATGCTCAACACTAAGGCCAGAGTCGGTCTTGTTGCCAAAAGAGGAAGGTTATCACCTTGAGTGGTGGTTTCCGATCACACTGGTGGGCACAAGGCCCTAACTACAGCGAACCGTACCTGCCACCCACTCCCTATGGTTATCTCACTTGCCCCCGGGTATAGAGGGAACTGTAGTGTGCAAGGGTTTGTGTGCAATTTATATTTCAATCAATTACGTAAATATAAACAAGCAACAGTTATTTGAAAGCCAAACAATAAAGCATGTTATAATACAAGGCAGGGTAAAAGCGTTATTTTCTTGGTTTAATTATTTTTAAGCCAGCCCATCACTAAATGGGATCAACTCTCTAGGCTTCCCCAGTGGAGTCGCCATCTGGTGCCGCCTTCAAAACGAGGCGGTCAGAGCGACGCGATGGTTTTTTCGACCCTCTTTGATTTTCGCGTTTTTTATGGGTGGTTACAACGTCCTTAGGTTGTCCGATAACCGGGCTAACCTAGAGACGAGGTTTTCGAAAAGTGTTCTTGGGTTGTCCGATAACCGGGCTAACCCAAGAACGGGTTTTGAAGGGTTCGTGGAGTCGCCACCGATGTTTTTACCGGAAACATCGGAAAAGGGGTTAAAAAGGCGTTGGTTTTCGAAAACCAACTTTGGTCATTAGAACCAGAGTTGGGTAAGGGAGTTAGTTACGTGTAAAGGAAGTATTAGTTCCTTTACGATGCCCCTTTCGGGTTCCCTATGATAGGCTGGCTACTTTGGATAAATAATTAAACTGGAAAATTGCGCTTTTACCCTTTTATTATTATGCGGAATTTAAGTTTATGACTACATGACCCTAACTTCTATGTGTAATTTTAAATAAAAGCGGTAAAATTAGAAAGAGAGAGGATGCACCTCCAAAGCAAGCTTTTTATTTCTCTTCAAAGAGTGGGTGCTTTTTGACGTCCCTTCACTCTACAACTCTCAGAAACTCCGGAAATGCCTCGGAGGGATTCTAAAGAAGATTTGGAACGCTCAAAATACTCTTAAAGACACTCAGAAACTCCGGAAATGCTTCGGAGGGGTTCTAGAGAGAGAAAATCTAGAGAGAAGGAGGAGGTACTGTGCTTTTTTCTGTGGAAATGAGGGGAGGGAGCCCCTATTTATAGGTTTTCGCGCCTGACAGTGGCGAGACCGCCGGTCTCATCTGACAAGGTCGAGACCGGCGTCTGGACAACCCAGACCGCCGTCTCGACCATGCAGGGGGTCGAGACCGCCGTCTGGAAAACCCAGACCGCCGTCTCGACTTTTGCAGTGGCGAGACCGCCGTCTGGACAAGCGAAACGGCAGTCTCGTCCCTGGCGTAAGGCGAGACGGCGGTCTGGTCTTCCCAGACGGCGGTCTCGTCCCTTCAGGGCGAGAAACCTTATTTTTCGGGCCGGAAAACCCTCCTATCTTAGTACGGGGGCCTAATAGTCTCTCCTAGTGGCTTGTTAGGCTTCGGCCGTCTTCAAATAGGGGGTCTTCTGACTTTATTTGGAGGCCGGGGAAGATTTGGGGTCTACACCTACTCCAGAGGCAAAACAAAAAAAATTACTCCACGACTCAGCATTATCATCACATGAGTCATCAAGCATAGTCACTCAAAGCTCCAATCGCCATCCTTCCATCCAAGAAAAAGGAAGCCATTGAAAAGTTAGCAGAAAGACTTGATCATCCCCTAGCGGATCCTTGCCTACTCCAGAGGCAAAACAAAAAGATTACCTCACGACTCAACTTCATCACCACATGAGTCATCAAGCATACTCATCCAAAATATCCGCCACATTCCCCAAAGGAGAATAAGGACTACACAAAGATCAACCAAAGAAGATATGAAGTCAAAATCTCCATATCCTCAGGGGTTCAACAAAAAGGAAAAAAAGAATAACCTTTCATTCCCCAATAGAGGCCACAAAAAATGCCGAATAAATATCTCCGAGTAGAGCATTTCAGAAAAATCTACAAAACGGGGAAAATGAGAAAATTCCCGTCCTTCAGTTCAATAAGGAGCATCACAAAAATTAGGAGCTCAAGACTCCATCATCAAGAAAATCAAATCAAAGTTGGATCCCCAGGAAGTCAATGAACTCCTTGGTGAATCACCAAAAAAGAGAAAAAGAAGAAAATCTCTTTATCCCCAGCAGATAATAAAAAGCCTGCGTGCATAAAAGAAATTAAAAAAGCGCACGCATTTAAGAAAGCCAAATTTTCAAAATCGAGAAAAAAGAGATAAAATTGCGAGAAAAGGATAAAAACCCATTCCCCAGCGGAATAAGAGCATAGGCAAAGCCAACTCAAAACAGAAACATCCAACAAGGAGTCAAAAACTCCATTCCTCCCTAGGGGGAAAGTCAAAATAGATCTTCGAGAAAGCAATCAAATCCCCGATGGATCATCAAAAAGAAAAACTATCCTCAGTGAGCCTATCAGCAAAGGCAAAACTACAAATTTATATCATCAGGGAGTTAATTGCCTATAACGCCCAATATGGATATCCCCAGTGGAATGCAAAGCCTTCACTTCCAATGAAACCTCTACCTACTCAGAGGCAAACAAAGAGCCAATATGCCCAAGAAACGGGAAATCAACCTGTGCAAGAGGCAATGCAAGCCCAAAGCATAAAGTCTTCACCACTATTGAAGCATCTGCCTAATTAAGAGGCACAATCAACAGAAATCAACAAATCCTCAATGGATTCCTGCCTAAATTAAAGAGGCAATCAACAATAATCCCCAGCAAAGACTGGATGGCTAAATAGAAAAGCCCGAAACCACACATCCCCAGGGGTTTCCTGCCTAAAATAAAAGGCAACCTAAAAATAATCCTCGGTAAAACCGGATGGCTAAACAAAAAGCCAAAAAAAAAACAAGAAATCACCAGTAAAACTGGTTGGCTAAACAAAAAAGCCAAAAACAAGAAATCACCGGTAAAATCGGATGGCTAAACAAAAAGCCAAAAACAAGAAATCACCAGTAAAATTGGATGGCTAAACAAAAAAGCCAAAAACAAGAAATCACCGGTAAAACCGGATGGCTAAACAAAAAGCCAAAAATAAGAAATCACCAGTAAAACTGGATGGCTAAACAAGAAAAGCCAAAACACAAAGAAATCTCCGGTAAAATCGGATGACTAAGACAGAAAAGTCAAAAACAAAATCAGTCAAATTCCATAGGCGCATGATTAGAGACAGTAAGCTGCCAACACATTTCCAAAAACCGGATGAGGGTTTGCACTCATCAAAAGATTGAATGCCAAAAATACCATCCCAAGAGCCTTATAGAATAGGGTTCGTACCAGATGAGGGTAGGTACTCATCAGAATCTAGCAAAATGCAGATTCATACCAGGTGGGGGTAGGTACCCACAAGAGCCTTATAGAATAGGGTTCGTACCAGATGAGGGTAGGTACTCATCAGAATCTAGCAAAATGCAGATTCATACCGGGTGGGGGTAGGTACCCACAAGAGCCTTATAGAATAGGGTTCGTACCAGATGAGGGTAGGTACTCATCAGAATCTAGCAAAATGAAGATTCATACCAGGTGGGGGTAGGTACCCACAAGAGCCTTATAGAATAGGGTTCGTACCAGATAAGGGTAGGTACTCATCAGAATCTAGCAAAATGCAGATTCATACCGGGTGGGGGTAGGTACCCACAAGAGCCTTATAGAATAGGGTTCGTACCAGGTGGGGGTAGGTACCCACAAGAGCCTTATAGAATAGGGTTTGTACCAGGTGGGAAGAGGTACCCACAAGAGCCTTATAGAATAGGGTTCGTACTAGATGAGGATAGGTACTCATCAGAATCTAGCAAAATGCAGATTCGTACTAGGTGGGGGTAGGTACCCACAAGAGCCTTATAGAATAGGGTTCGTACCAGGTGGGGGTAGGTACCCACAAAAGCCTTATAGAATAGGGTTCATACTGGATGAGGGTAGGTACTCATCAGAATCTAGCAAAATGCAGATTCGTACCAGGTGGGGGTAGGTACCCACAAGAGCCTTATAGAATAGGGTTCGTACCAGATGAGGGTAGGTACTCATCAGAATCTAGCAAAATGCAGATTCGTACCAGGTGGGGGTAGGTACCCACAAGAGCCTTATAGAATAGGGTTCGTACCGGATGAGGGTAGGTACTCATCAGAATCTAGCAAAATGCAGATTCATACCAGGTGGGGGTAGGTACCCACAAGAGTCTAGCAAAATGCAGACTCATACCTGGTGAGGGTAAGTACTCACCAGAGCCTTATAAAAGAAGGTTCAAACCAGATAGGGGTTGGTACCTATCAAAAGTATTTATCATCTGGAGGAGCAGCAAACTTCATCAAAGGAGCATCCGAAGGATGACCAGGCAAAAAGGGTTAACTGCTTCTCCTACCAACTAACTTTATGGGCACATTAGGCCAATAGTTAGTCAGGCAGGTGAAGGGGGGGCAGCTGTAGACCCCTAATTTTGCCCAGCCTCTCAATAAAGGCTAAGAAGACTTTCTATCTGAGGATAAAGCTTTGGTGGACGTCTATCAGCATCAATCGAATTCAGAATAAAGAAAGGAAAGCTTCCCGGTGTAAGAATTAATGGTTGAGTTTAAGAGGGGGGGTGAATTGAACTTTTGAAATCTTTTTCGAAAAACACTCTTTCTTTTGGAAGAATGGTTAATCTTTATCCAATCTTTTATTAGGCAGATTTGGTTTTAAACAAAGCAAGAATATAAGCACGAATTGAAAAGAGATGAAAGTAGAACTTCAACACAATAGTTTATACTGGTTCACTCTTTCCCAGAGCTACATCCAGATCTTGACTGTCGCCGCCGTAAAAAAGAGGGCAATCGGAGCGACGCGATGGTTCCGACTTTCCATTTTTTGCGTTTTGGTGTGGTACAACGCCTTTAGGTTGTCCGATAACCGGGCTGAACCTAGGGGCGAGGTTTTCGAAAAGGTGCTCTTGGATTGTCCGATAACTGGGCTAATCCAAGAGCTAGTTTTGAAGGGTTCTTTGGAGTTGCCACCGATGTTTTTACTGGAAACATCGGAAAAGGAGTTAAAAGGCGTTGGTTTTCGAAAAAAAAAACCAACTTTGGTCATTAGAACCAGAGTTGGGTAAGGGAGTTAGTTACGTGTAAAGGAAGTGTTAGTTCCTTTACGATGCCCCTTTCGGGTTCCCTATGATAGGCCAGCTATTCTAAGTAAATAAACTGGAAAATACGCTTTTACCCTTTTATTGTGCAGAATTTAAAGTTACGACTACATGGCCCTAATCTCTATTGCATAATTGAAATTAAAGCAGTAAAAGTAGGGAGAGAGAGAAAGTAGAAACCTCCGAAGCAAGCTTTTTCTATTAACTTTTGGAAATTAGGGTGCTTTTTGGCAACCCTCCACTTTTGTACAGCACTGGAACCTCTCAAAAATGCTATAAAAACCTCTAAAGACACTCAGAAGCTCCGAAAATGCGTCAGAGGGATTCTAGAGAGAGAAACTAGTGATGTGACTAGAGAGAGATTGAGAAAGGTGTGTGAAATGAGGGGAATGAAGGTCCTATTTATAGGGATTCGCGCCTGTCAGGTCGAGAAGGGCCGTCTCGTCTGACAAGGTCGAGATGGCGGTCTCGCTGGTCGAGACGACGGTCTCGCCTTGCAGGAAATTCGAGACGGCGGTCTCGACAACCGAGACAGCGGTCTCGCCATTCCTGCAAGGCGAGACGGCGGTCTCGACCTTAAAAGGAGAAAATCCTTATTTTTGGACCAAAAATCCCTCCTATCCTTGTATGGGGCCTAATGGCTTCTTAGGCTTCATCCATCTTCGAAAAGGAGGTCTTCTGGTCTTTATTGCTAGGCCGGGCAAGATTTGGGGTCTACAGCTGCCCCCCCTTTACCCGACTAGTCGACTGCTAGCCTTATGTGCCAAGTAGATCGACTAGAGGGTAAAGGAGTTGACCCTCTTGCCCAGTTGTCCTTAAGATGTCCCAACTTGCGACGGTCGATCCTCTGGGGAAAAGTGCATTGTGCGCCTCCAGGATGCTCCTTCTGGCGGTAGCTGATCCCTTCGGCTGATGAGTATGAACCCCCATCTGGTTTTGACGAGTATGATCCCCCGCCTGGTAAGCCCTCTTCTGTAAGGCTTGATGAGTACACACCCCCATCTGGTGTTTGACGAGTATGAACCCTCGTCCGGTAAGCCCCCTTCTGTAAGGCTTGATGAGTACACACCCCCATCTGGTGTTTGTGCCTCCGGATGCTCCTTCTTGCGGTAGCCGATCCTTTTGGCTATGGTGGCAGCTTACTGCTCTAGCTCATGCACCGATGTTGAGAGGTCTTCTCTTTGTTTTGGTGACCCGGTCTGCGCCGGGGTTTCTGTTGGTGTTCATCTGGCTTTGTCGGTTGCCGGGGATTCTTTGTTTGTTGAGTTTTGATGATGATCACCCGACTCTTTCTGGTTGGTCGGGTGGGTTTTGTTTGTGTTCGACTCTTAGTTGGTCGTCGAAGCTCGGTTTAAGGTGGTTGACTTTGTTTTCAATCTTGCCTTTTTCTCACGGTTTTATCTCTTTTTTCTCACGATTTTGGATTTTTGGTTCTTTTTCTTTTAGCGTAAGTCTTTTTTATTTTTTAGACTCTTTTGGTTACGCTGACTCTTTGAAAGGGATAAAAAGATGCGTGAAATAAGATTTTATTTATAAAAATTTATTACAGCAGCCTTATTCTACGAGTACTATCCCTAAGGACTATCCTCTGGAGACGATCTATGATAGGGGAATTGTTGGTACATATGTTCCCGGAATTCTGCTTGCTCCCGGGCTTCGTCGTCATATCTTTGCTGGAATGTTGTCCAGTCTTGCCGCATTCCCTGTTGATATTGGTACATCATCTCCAACCGGGCGTCAAAGGCTTCCTGCCTTTGGGAAAATTGCTCCTGCCTTTGGGAAAATTGCTCCTGCCGCACAGACATTTGGTCGAACTGCTGGAGCAGATCGTAGATGTTGCAGTTTACGCCAGCAAAGTCGTCTGTGTAATGGGGGGGTTGTTGCTGCTGATGTGGTTGCTGGAAGTCGGGAGGCGTTGGGAGATAGTGCATCGCCACGATGTCCTGAAGGTCAAGCGCGAAGTTCAGCGAGGGGTTAAGGGCCAACTGGGTCCCGTGGCGTATCAGCATCCCCATGCTGACCAGGATCGACCCGCTGATGGTTTCGGGTCGAAGGCTGGGGGCCAACTCTTCCCGACTAGCGCATCCCCATTTCTCTGCCAGGGGAGTGATAAGAGGAGCCATGAGGACGGCTCCCGCTGGTCTGCTCCCGAAGTCCTTAAGGGCCCTCAGGAAGAAGTAGCTAGGGTTGCAGCGTTGTCCTTGGCTCATGCAGTAAAGCACGAAGAGGTCTGGGAGGGTTACCTTGCCTTGGCTCTCCTTCCTCCCGTGGACAGTCCCAGCCAGCAGCTTGTGGCAAATGCGGAGGGCTGGGGGGAGTGCTGACCCCTTCATCAGCGTGGGCAGCGTGGGCGACCTGGTGAGTTCCTCCCTTCATCAGGCCGGACGAATCCAATGCTCACATTGAATTCGTCGAGGGTGGTAGTCCGGTACGTCCCACCCATGAAGTAGGTCACCATCTTAGTTGGTGGCAGGCCCGGGACCATGGTGGGAGCCTCGGTGTAGGAAATGGAGGTCGGGAACTCCAGTACCGCTTGAGGGTACACGTGGGTAGGTGGAGGTTGCAGCAGGAAGCCCCACCCAATACTGTCTATGTGGGCCCAGACATCGTCCTCCCACCCGAACTCGGCGAGGATACCGAAGTCAAGTCTGAGCATGGGGTGCCATGTATAGCCCCGGATGTGTTTGAGGCGGGCTTGGTGTTGTGGCGAGAGCTGAGTAGGATCCTGGGGGGCTGGCGCCGAGGAACTGCTAGCACCGGCAGTGCCTCTTCTCTTCTGGGATTGACTTCTACCGAACATATTGGCCAGAAAGTTCTCTTGAAGTGAGAGATCTGAGAGTTGGAGGTTCTGGAGGCAAGGGGAGTGTTAAGGAGACGGTGGTCTCGATTTTTTGCAGTTCGAGACGGTGGTCTCGTTAAGCGAGATGGCGGTCTCGTTTTGGCCTAAGTCGGGATGGCGGTCTCGTTGGTCGAGACGGCGGTCTCGATTTGCTGAGAACCGAGACGGCGGTCTGGAGATCCCAAACGGCGGTCTCAAATTTCTGGGTTTTTTTTTTGTATGTAAAATAGGACCTGGTTCAAAAACATATTATGCATGCAATGTTTTTTATGTTTGATGTCCTATAATGCCTATTTCAGTTAATTTTTCAGAAGGATTTAACTGACGTGTCTCGTTGCGCTGAACGCCCTCTGATTTGCCGTGCTTACCCTTGTCTGTACCATGCCGGACTTCTTGTGACCGAAGGATAATTTCTTTCTTTTTCTCTTTTTTTTTGTCCTTTTTTTTTGTAGAGCACTCTTTACCATGTAGTGTCTCTTTTTTTTCATTCTAGGGGTTTCAATCCTCTTGTTGACTATACGCCTCCATATTCCCAAATTAATTATTAGAATATTGTTGTGTGGCTCAAGAGAAAAGAAATGAAGAGTTAAAAATCAATGGCTTGTGTTTTAGAAGGTTGATTTTTATTTAGAAAGTGGTTTTTTGTAAGCATGGCCGGCTAAGGTTAGGCTTAGGTGTTTAGGTTTCGTCTAAGCAAACATTTTCCCCCCTTTTTTTGTACTTGTGCCTTGGTTTTATTTGCATTGCTTTTTATGGCTAGTTCATTTCCCTAGATCGCCCTTCGGGTTTTCGAACTAGGATATTGTGCTTTTGGTCCTAACTTTTGCCTAGGTTCTCTCTTTTTTGAAAGTGATCCTAGCAAAGATCTCATTGATTTGATGAAGTCAAAGATAGAGTCAAAGGTCAACTCTGCAGCAGTCAACAAGTCACTCAGAAGAATGGAGCTGAAGACTTAGTGTGTCTTAATAGAAAGCTTAGGTAAAACCACTTTACCTTTTCCACTGCATGAAGCTCCTTCATTCATTTTGCAAAATGCCTCAAAAATAGTTTTAAACAAATAAAAAACAAAAGCATTTTGACAAAGAACTTTCTTAATAATGTTTTTAACTGATATTGCTTTGAAAGAAACGATTAAAATCACTTAGAATGTTTAAAGAAGTGTTTTTACAGTATTTTAATCGATACAAACTTCTTTTAATCGATTAAAACCCTTTAAAACCCTTTATGACCGATTAGAATTCGAATATGACAGTCGAATAAAATATAATCGATCAGACTTTAAAAATGAGCGATCAGACTTATTTTAATCGATTAAAACACGTTTCAATCGATTAAAACCACTTTGGAAGTCAGGATGATCGATCAGAATGAAATTATGACCGATCGAGTTGGTTATGATCGATCAGAATTGAATTATGACCGATCAGACTTATTTCAATCGATTAAAACGAATTTCAATCGATTAAAATGACTTGAAATTTTTTGTACAGAGTTTCAATCGATTAAAACGCATTTCAATAGATTAAAATAACTTGGAAAATTTTTGTACAGAGTTTCAATCGATTAAAACGTATTTCAACCGATTAAAACAACTTTGAAAAATTCTGTGCAGGTTTTTAATCGATTAAAACGACTTTATATCAGCTAAAATAACTTGGAAAGTTTTATAAGAAGGTTTTTAAACAAATCAATCAATTAATACGTGATTCAATCGATTGTTTTATACTTAGAAAAAGTTTGTAAAATGTTTTAACTGATATAAAAGTGGTCGTATCAGCTAAAACGATTCTGTTAAAGAAGCAAGAACGCATTAATGGGTTGAAAGGACTTTTAACAGATTATAACGGCTATTTCAATAGATTAAAACAAACTTTCAACAGATTAATTAATGCAGCAGATTTGAAAATTCTCTTTAAAAACAGTTTTGCTTGAAACTTTGAAACAACAGATTGAATATCAGTTTTTACACATCCAAAGCAATCAATTCAAGCAACTGTTAGCATCCTTTTTCCAAGAAAGAATTACAACTGTTTTGTGAAGTTCTTTTTGAAATCTTTCTTGAGGCATATTGCATTCTGTGAAGAAGAAACTTACTGTGGATTAGAGTAATCCGGTTTGAGCTTTCTAAGTCTCTTCTTTGTAAATTCTTTTTCATTTCTTTGTATTGTGTTGTACCTGGAATTTGGGTACAAGTTTTTTTTTCTCGATACTGGTAGGTGGTTGTAGAAGTTTCCAAGAACTCGAATTTGGTTCTTGGTGGTTGAGTACAGAACTGGAATTTGGTTCTTGTACTCGTTTGGTGCCCTGGAATTTGGGCACTTGGTTTCTCTGCAACTGGAATTTGGTTGTAGAGGTTATCAAGAGCTGGAATTTGGTTCTTGGTGGGAGAGGTTAAGTGCAGGAACTGGAATTTGGTTCTTGTACTTGTGTGGTGCCTGGAATTTGGGCACTGGTTTCTCTGCGGCTGGAATTTGGTTGCAGAGGTTTCCAAGAGCTGGAATTTGGTTCTTGGTGGAGAGTTAGAATAGGTGTAAGAGTGTGAGTCTGTAAAACATCTATTCTAGTGGAACCCAGCTGGAATTTGGCTGGAGACTGGACGTAGCCCTGGTATTGGGTGAACCAGTATAAAATTACCGGTGAAATCTTTCCTAACCTTTATCTCTTTAAATTCAGTTGTTGCGCTTGTATTGTTTAATTGCTTTGTGATTCGTGAATTGATTAGTAAACTTAATTTTCGAATTAGATAATCTGTTTATTGCGAAAAACTTTCAAAAATCAATTCACCCCCCCTCTTGATTTAAAACTACTTTTCTAACAATTGGCATCAGAGCGAGGTGCTTGAAAGTTAATCAAGTTACTTCGATCCATGGCATTTTCTGAGGGAGCGTGCATTAACAGACCTCCACTATTCTGTGGAACAGATTATCCTTTCTGGAAAATTAGGATGAAAATCTTCATTGAATCCATTGACAGAAATGCTTGGGATGTTATTACTAATGGTCCTCTAATTACAGATAAAGGATGGTCAAGCTTGAATGATGAGGAGAAGAAGAAAGTTCAAAGTGACTGCAATGCAAAAAATATAATTACTTCGCTCTTAACATGGATGAATTTTTCAGGGTGTCCCAAGTGCAATTCGCTAAGGAGATGTGGGATGTTCTTGAAGTCACTCATGAAGGGACAGCGAGATGTTAAAAGAGCCAGAAAGCATACATTGATAAGAGAATATGAGCTCGTTCAAAATGCAGAATGGTGAAAGCATCGCAGATGTGCGTAAACGCTTCACTCACATCATCAACCATTTAATGGGCCTAGGTAAGACCTTTGATAAGGAAGAACTAAATATTAAAGTATTGAAATGTCTTGACGAGTCCTGGCAGCCAAAAGTCACTGCAATATCGGAATCAAAAGATCTGTCCACCATGACAACAGACCTCACTGTTTGGAAAACTCGAGAGAACATGAAATGGAAATCACAAGATTCAATGAGCAAGAAGTCTCTGAGAAGAAGAACAGAAGCATTGCACTTAAAGTTGAAGAAAATCAAGAATCAGAAGAAGATAATGAGAACCTTGGACTGCTTGTTAGGAAATTCAACAAATTCCTCAAGAAAAAGATCCAAGACAAGGAAAGACACAAAAGGTATGAGAAAAGAACTGATTCTTCTAACTTTAAATGTTATGGTTGTGGCAAACAGGGCCATGTTAAAATGGAATGTCCAGAGAGAAATAAACAAAGTGAAAAGAAAGAGGAAAAATAAAAAAGAAGAGCCTACATAGCCTGGGATGATAATGATACGTCATCAACAGATAACTCTGAAAATGAAGAAGCCAATCTTTGTTTAATGGCGAGTCAAAATCCACAAACCAACCAGGTAAGTTCTAGCTCCTCTTCAAATATAGTTAACTATGATGCATTACAAGAAGCATTTAATGAAATGCATGAGGAGGCTAAGAAACTTCAAAAAGAAAATGATAGGCTAAAAGGATTAAATAACCGGCTAGTTAACAAGGTTGATTCTCCGGAAAAACAGATTAGTGAAAATGAAACTGATAATGAATTCTTGAAACTGATTCATTATAAATCTGATTGTAAATGCAATAAACCATGCAAAAGCTGCTTCCGAATTGCAAAAGAAAATTGAATTCTTATCTCAAACTGTTTCAAAGTTCACTCAGGGGCAAGCCAATCTAGATGTATTACTTGGATCTCAAAAATTAATTTTTGACAAATCTGGAATAGGATTTAAATCTAGATCCAAGTAAAACAAAAATAAATAGGAATTCATACTCTACAATCAAATGTTTCTACTGTATGAAAAAAGGGCATTCAGTAAAATACTGCAGAATCAAAAAGTATGCCATTCCTAAAGGGAGAATGAAATGGGTTCCAAAGATTAATTCTTTTCAAATAACATGATCAGGACCCAATAATTATAAAGGGTACCAGAAAAATACTTAATTGTTTTGCAGGAACAAGTCCGGGAATCCCTTAAAGATCAGAGCTGCGAAACCAGGTTCTGTGTATTTAAATTAATTGTTTTAATTGATATAAACCAATATTAATCGATTGAAATAACTTACCGTACCATTTTAATCGATTGAAATATCGAAATAATCGATTAAATTGTTCTCAGAATGTTGGTTTAGTCGTTTTAATCGATTAGAATAAATTTATATCAACTAAAAACACTTAGGATCAAAATTAATCGATTCATTTACGTTTTAATCGATTTAAATTCTGGTGTCATTTTATTGATCACATTCTATACCAAACTAATCGATTCTTTTATAAACCAATCGATTAATTCACTGTAACTGTTTTCAAACCTAATAGGAAAAATGAAATTAATAGATAATTAGTTGATCAATCGATTAATTAGGTTCTGAAAACAAGATTTATAACATCTAATTAAAGTTTGATAGGCCAATTCGAATCAAAAACCCAGTTTCTTTGATAAACAAAATCTGCATAATACTTTCACCCACTGTCCTGTAAATTGTGCCTCTGTAGCGATCAGATAATCATAAATGAGTCTCGGACATCGTCTACATCTCTCTTAATACTTTACATGGAATGCTGCGTAGTAATACATTGAAAATCAAAGGAATTATCAAAGAATAGACTGTAACTTTTCTTATAGACACTAGTTACAAACAGGTCAAGCTGTTAGGACTGAAAACATAGTTTATCAAAGATTTTTCAGTGATAGTTGCTTCTGGTAATAAGTTGTTGATTACTAGGAAGTTCAATGAACAAATGTTTACATTAGATTTCTTGATATTACCTAGCAATATATTTGAAATAATCTTGAGCATGCATTGGTTCAAAACTCTTGGTGAAATTCATTGAACTGTGCAACCCTGATAATTTGCTTTAATCATCAATGTCACGAGGTGACACTGCAAGGGAACCAATCTGGGACAGCAATTCAAAAATTGAATAACGTGGCACAGAGAATGTGTGTACAAGGATAAATTTTAAACTGTTGATTTGTTCTCTCGCTGAAGAAAAATATAGTGAAAGCTCTGGATTACTGTCATCACTAGTTCTGCTGTGTTTGCATTACTAATCATTGCCCACTCTACCAGAATAAGTTTTTTTTGTTAATCACTTGTGCATATGATACCACTCGGAAACAACAAAGTTAAAAATGATTCATTCCTCAAAAGATAATGATGACTGGTTCACTGAAAGTGAGAATAACACCCATCATACTACATTAATAAGAATGCAGTTATTTGCTTGGATGATGACAACTGCAGGGTTCAAAATGGGTTGGCTATTATGAAAGGAAATTCCTATCTCAGTACATCATTAACCTGTGATTCATGCAATTTATGGTATCGTGCACTCTGTGTGGAATCTGATAGTGAATGTACGTCTGTTAGTACATGATTCTGCCTCTGATGTGTAGTAGAAATTCCATTGTGGTGTCAACCATGGACTGTAATGCAGTCAATAGTAACAAGAAACTCGCTAAAAGATTTCTTTTCGGGAAAAGTTTCGTGTCCATTGCTCGATACAGGAAAGTCGACTGTTGTTGAATAAATGGTTGATAGAGCAAAATCCGTTCCAGCGAAAAGTGGTTGAGAATCAAATGACCGAGTCACGTATTTTGGCATCCGACACAAATAATCGAGGAAATAAGAACAAATTCGTTTACACCAAACTGGAGGATTTGCAACTAAACCAAGGAAATTGGGATAATTAAATATTGGTGGATAAACAGGGTCCCTTCTTACCTTTCCTTTATATCTAATCCCTTTTGATGCTAATTTCAATTTATGATCTGTAGTATCACTGGTTATTAAACAGAAACAATATTTTTAGCCTTGATTTATATAATGTAGGTTTAAAGTTAATCTAGATAGAATTTAAATAGATCCCTGAGAGCTTTAGCTAAATAAGATTTTATTCTGATGGATCTATTAGTTAAGATTTAATCAATGTAGTTGTTAGTATTGTTAAAACATCCTTCTAGATGATCAGTTTTACAAAATATGCATTAAACATTACTTCATTTTCAAAACTGATTGTTTTAATCAATACAACATCTTTTTAATCGATTAAATGAACTTATACAACATTTTCTAATCGATTTAAAATCGAAATAATCGATTATTTTCACTAAAATCTCATGTTTTCAAAATCTTAAATGTTTTAATCGATTAAAACTTTCCTTCAATCGATTAAAATCATTTACCAAAAACATTTTAACCGATTATGCTCTGTTTTTAATCGATTTTTATTCTGAAAAGAGGATTAAAGGCTTTAGTTAATGGTTGTTCCTGTAACATGCTACTAAAGCGTGATTCCCTTATCTTTACACGTGTTAATTGTATTCATTACAAACGTGTTAATGGGGATAAGCTTGAATCAACTTTAATTGATTCTTTTCATGAGTGAAATATTGATTTACTTTGTATTTTCAAAAACTTGAGCATATTTCAAACCTTTACATTTTATTATTTCTCTTCTGTTCCCTATTTTTGATGAAGACAAAAGGGGGAGAAATAGTTGCTTTACTTGAGGATAAATTTAGAAAAATAACTCTTACATTAAGAGAGCAACATTTTAGGGGGAGAAATAAGTTTTAGGGGGAGAAATAGAACATTAATACAATTTATATTTCTCACTAAATTGTATTATCAAGTGACTTCTTTTGCAGAGTTTGTTTTTTCAAAATGGTGTTTGTCTTCATCAAATAGGGGGAGACTGAAAGTGATCCTAGCAAAGATCTCATTGATTTGATGAAGTCAAAGATAGAGTCAAAGGTCAACTCTGCAGCAGTCAACAAGTCACTCAGAAGAATGGAGCTGAAGACTTAGTGTGTCTTAACAGAAAGCTTAGGTAAAACCACTTTACCTTTTCCACTGCATGAAGCTCCTTCATTCATTTTGCAAAATACCTCAAAAATAGTTTTAAACAAATCAAAAACAAAAGCATTTTGACAAAGAACTTTCTTAATAATGTTTTTAACCGATATTGCTTTGAAAGAAACGATTAAAATCACTTAGAATGTTTAAAGAAGTGTTTTTACAGTATTTTAATCGATACAAACTTCTTTTAATCGATTAAAACCCTTTAAAACCCTTTATGACCGATTAGAATTCGAATATGACAGGTCAGAATAAAATATAATCGATCAGACTTTAAAAATGAGCGATCAGACTTATTTTAATCGATTAAAACACGTTTCAATCGATTAAAACCACTTTGGAAGTCAGGATGATCGATCAGAATGAAATTATGACCGATCAGAGTTGGTTATGATCGATCAGAATTGAATTATGACCGATCAGACTTATTTCAATCGATTAAAACGAATTTCAATCGATTAAAATGACTTGAAATTTTTTGTACAGAGTTTCAATCGATTAAAACGCATTTCAATAGATTAAAATAACTTGGAAAATTTTTGTACAGAGTTTCAATCGATTAAAACGTATTTCAACCGATTAAAACAACTTTGAAAAATTCTGTGCAGGTTTTTAATCGATTAAAACGACTTTATATCAGCTAAAATAACTTGGAAAGTTTTATAAGAAGGTTTTTAAACAAATCAATCAATTAATACGTGATTCAATCGATTGTTTTATACTTAGAAAAAGTTTGTAAAATGTTTTAACCGATATAAAAGTGGTCGTATCGACTAAAACGATTCTGTTAAAGAAGCAAGAACGCATTAATGGGTTGAAAGGACTTTTAACAGATTATAACGGCTATTTCAACAGATTAAAACAAACTTTCAACAGATTAATTAATGCAGCAGATTTGAAAATTCTCTTTAAAAACAGTTTTGCTTGAAACTTTGAAACAACAGATTGAATATCAGTTTTTACACATCCAAAGCAATCAATTCAAGCAACTGTTAGCATCCTTTTTCCAAGAAAGAATTACAACTGTTTTGTGAAGTTCTTTTTGAAATCTTTCTTGAGGCATATTGCATTCTGTGAAGAAGAAACTTACTGTGGATTAGAGTAATCCGGTTTGAGCTTTCTAAGTCTCTTCTTTGTAAATTCTTTTTCATTTCTTTGTATTGTGTTGTACCTGGAATTTGGGTACAAGTTTTTTTTTCTGCAGCTGGTAGGTGGTTGTAGAAGTTTCCAAGAACTGGAATTTGGTTCTTGGTGGTTGAGTACAGGAACTGGAATTTGGTTCTTGTACTGTTTGGTGCCTGGAATTTGGGCACTGGTTTCTCTGCAACTGGAATTTGGTTGTAGAGGTTATCAAGAGTTGGAATTTGGTTCTTGGTGGGAGAGGTTAAGTGCAGGAACTGGAATTTGGTTCTTGTACTGTGTGGTGCCTGGAATTTGGGCACTGGTTTCTCTGCGGATGGAATTTGGTTGCAGAGGTTTCCAAGAGCTGGAATTTGGTTCTTGGTGGAGAGTTAGAATAGGTGTAAGAGTGTGAGTCTGTAAAACATCTATTCTAGTGGAACCCAGCTGGAATTTGGCTGGAGACTGGATGTAGCCCTGGTATTGGGTGAACCAGTATAAAATTACCGGTGAAATCTTTCCTAACCTTTCTCTCTTTAAATTCAGTTGTTGCGCTTGTATTGTTTAATTGCTTTGTGATTCGTGAATTGATTAGTAAACTTAATTTTCGAATTAGATAATCTGTTTATTGCGAAAAACTTTCAAAAATCAATTCACCCCCCCTCTTGATTTAAAACTACTTTTCTAACATTTTTTTATTTTTGAGGAATCCTAGCGGACCTTATTTTGCAACCCTAACTTTTGCCTAGGCTACCCTTTATTGTTGTTCGGGTTTCCTATCGGGTTGACCCTATCTTTTGCGTAGCCCCCTTGGTGGGTTTCCTACCGGGTATTTTGCCATTCTTTTCTTGGCCTTTGGCTTCTATGGACCTTTTCTCTTTTTTTTGTATTTATTTTTTTGTTCACAATATTGGCGAAGCATGACTTTCTTTATGGTGAGGTGAAGTCTTATTTGGTGATTCTAATCAACTAGTTTGATCGTAATGGCAATGGTGAATTTTGGTTAATTTAGACGCGCCCTTTATTCTTCTTTTCCTCTTTTTTTTCGTTTACTTAGACAGGGTTATTTGTTAGGTCTAGTCAGAAAATAGCGAGAAAAGAAGCAGATTGTAAGAAGTATTCTTTATTAATTAATAAGGGAATACGTGCCCTAAAATGCTCGGGGGTCGGGCTAGCCCCGGGGGATAATCTCTAACAATCATGGGGTTTACATCCCTTAAATGAAGAAAAAGATTTCCTAATGACTAGGGTAGCTCTCGACGCTTGCACCCCTCCACTTCGGAAAATTTGCTTGAGTGTGCGGAGGGGAGACTTCCCTTTCCCTCTTTCTGCTCGGCCCTTAGTAGGGTCATATCCTAGGCCATGCTTGAAAGGATTATTTCTGAATTCTGGGGGTTCCCTCATACCTTGGGAATCTGCCCGTAATCCTTGGCCAGGATGGTAGCCATGCTTCATCATCATGCGGGCTACTTTTGTGTTTTTGGGAAGCCTTTCTACACTGACAATTTCTAGCGCTTGAAAAGATGTTCCAAGGGCCTCTTCAGCCACATCCACATAAGGTTGAGTGGACGGTCCACTGATCAGGATGTCATCTTCTGCTTGGACTGTGACCAGTTTGTCGTCCACTATGAATTTGACTTTCTGGTGGAGCGTCGAAGGTACTGGCTTAGCGTCATGAATCCAAGGCCTGCCAAGGAGACAACTATATGCTGGAGTAATGTCCATTACATGGAAATCGACGTTGAAGATAGTGGGTCCAACTTGGATTGGCAAATTAACTTCTCCCACTACTTCTTGTTTTGATCCGTCGAAGGCTCGAACGATGGTGCTGCTTGGGCGCAGACGGGTTCCTTGGATAGTCAACTTGTCTTGTGTGCACTTGGGCATCACGTTCAAGGATGACCTGTTATCCACAAGAACTTTGGCGATGAGGTACTCCTTGCACTTGATCGAAATGTGCAAGGGCTTGTTATGGTTTGACCCCTCGAGGGGGAGTTCTTCCTCTGTGAAGGTGAGGTGATCGCTTCCCATGATGTGACTGACGATCCTCTCCACTTTTTCTTGGGATATAGTGTGAGGTACGTGCGCCTCACTCAAGACCTTCAGCAGGGCGTTTCTGTGCAGTTCCGAGCTCATTATTAGAGATAATAGCGTTATCTTCGCAGGTGTGCGGTTGAGCTGGTCTATAATGGAATACTCACTTTGCCTTATAAATTGGAGTAATTCCTCTATCTCCTCCTTGGATTCTTTATTTTTTTTTCCTCTTCGGCCTTTTTATTTTTTCCTTTATTTTTGGGGACATCTTCCTGTGAGTCCTTGGGGGAGTATATTCTTCCACTTCTTGTCATGCCCCCAATACCAGCTATATTCGTGATATCCTCCTTTATTGGTGAAGATTCCCCGTATCTCCACGGTACAACTTTATTTGATTCGTAGGGGAAAGGACGTGGCATAAAAAGTCACACTAGTGTCCTTGCCCCCTCTTCCTTATTCCTGAGGACCAACGGTCGAGGCTTATTTTCCTCTTGTGATGAGTCGACCGTTGGCGAGAGCTTGATTAGGAGTGGCTTTCTCTCCATTCTTCTGATTTGGAAGACGTGTCAGTTTAATCCTTCCTTTTTATTATCTTATTTATTAAGTGTGAAGGAGGGGAAATTAAATATGCAAATGAATGGTATGCATGCAAGTAGACAATTGTTGAATAAAAGAAAAATTTCATTCATTCATTTAGAAGGTGTACATTCCCCTACTCCATACTACGAAGCAACTTTTGGCAAAAACGGAAAAGCCTAAAGAAACCCACAGGCGGGTCTTGATCTCTATGCAATTCTCTTTCAGCTTCCCGGATGTGACGAGCGAGTGCTTCGCTTTGCTTTTGGACTGCCTGGCTCATATCTTCGCTGTACTTTTGAGCCTCTTTGATCTTCGCCTCTTGATGGATGACCAAGGCTTGCAGGTCATCGAGTTTTGCAAGGGCTCGGTCCTTTTCTTGAAGTACTTGGCCATACTGAGCTAGCCCGTCTCTTTCTTTGGAGCGTAGCTCAGCGAGACTTTTGTTGAGTCTCCGATTGGCCTCCTGCTCTTGGCGTATCTCTGACCGAGTCTTGGTAAGTTCTTGCAGCGACTCCTTGATCATCTGAGCCTTCTCTGCTGATTCGGCCTCAAGGCGTGCTGACTTGGCCGTGATTTCTTGTTGTTGGCTATCCGAGCCAGTCTTGGCAGCTTTGAATGCTCGGATAGCTTGCTCATTAGAGTCAGCACACTGGTCCTTGAGGCGCTCTATTTCATGATCCTTTTTCTTGCATTGCCTTTGTAGACCATCAATGGTGAGGATAGATTCTTGCTCTCTCTCTTCAAGGGCCCTCATCTGGGCTCCCATGATTTCTATCCTCTGGGTCAAGGCGTCGACTTGAGCCTGCAGCTCTTCACTATTGGCGCTCGTAATGAGTGAGGTGGATGGTTGAGACATCCCTCTTCTTCTTCTCCATGCCTCATAGTCACTGGAGGTAGTCACTCGAGCTTTTCCTAGCTCCCTATCTCCCATATAGACTGGTCTCTCCCATGCTTTCCTCACAGCTAGTGAGTTGGTGATGGTGCATGGGTCTCCGAAGAAACATAGTCCTCCGAGTTCCCCTTGAGAGATGGTAGTTTGGGTTCTCATGAGTTGCCTCATAGCTACTCTAGGTGAGTAGGCTATGCAACCCTTGAGTCCTATCAAGGGTACGTTCGGATAGTCTCCACATCTGATGAGGACTGGACCGGGTCGGAACCATGGGCAGACCCAGGATATACTGTTGGCATCCAGGTGTTCCAACTCGTCCCTCCACTCTGAAGTTAAGCGTCGTTGGAGAGGGATTTTGGAGAAGCTCCTCAAAGGATCGGGGAACATCCCCATGTGACTGGAGGCATAAAAATGTGTAATGCCCCACACAAATAGTAGTGAAGAGCAGCAGCGAAGCATTTTTCCTTGCTTCTGGTGGCAGAAATTCACCGAGAGCAAGGTGTCGCCAAGAATTGCAGGTAAGGGACTCTTTGAGTTTACGTCCTAGGAGAAGAAGGCGTCCATGACGGCTTGGTCCACTGTGTCGAGGTGAAAGGGGAATAATATTGTTCCAAATATTATTAGGGCCAGGGTTTTGTTGAAAGCGACCCATTCTGTCCTTTCAACCAAGTCGGACAGGTGGTCTTCTAACATTGAGACCTTCCAACCCTGGACATTCCCTTTTCCTATCAGGGTAGCTTGCCGGAATGGCAGTTGAATGGTGGCAGCGACTTGTGCTGCAGGAGTATATGCCCCATGGCGGATATGGACCCCGGCTGATTTGGGCCATTTTAGCATGATTTCGTACTCCTCTAAGGTGGGCACCATATCAAACTGTGGAAACTCGAAGCAGCGCAGACTGGAGTTCCAAAAATGAACTAATACCCTGACGAAGACTTGGTTGACACAGATCTTCAGCAGGTCGAGAATCCGTCCATAGGATTTCTCAAAGTCGGAGTGGACCTCTGGTGGCATTATTGCGCTTAGCCGTTCCAATTTCTCAGTATGGTATCAGGGAATATCCACCTTCTTTAACTGTCTACTAGTCCCCTCCATTTTCTAAAACCAAAATGCATGTTTTATGAAAATGATGCTTATTAAATGAATGCGAGTGTTTATTTTTATTTATCATGTTTTGTATGATGCATTTTTATTTTTGAAGAAATAAACTATTTATATGGGGGTAATGCTTTTGAACTAGGTCCCATTTATTTTTAAAATTGGATTTTTATTTGATTTTATTCCTATTTTATTTTATAGCCTTTTATCTCTTCTGTCGGAACTGCGTGACTACTTAGCTTACAAAGAACCTGAAACCAGGCTAGCTAAAAGGCAGACTGTCCGAGATAAAAATATGGCTTTATGCGAAAGAATAGTTAACATCCCTTATCTCTTCTGTCGGAACTGCGTGGCTACTTAGCTTACAAAGAACCTAAAACTAGGCTAGCTGAAAGGCAGACTGTCCGAGATAAGGGTGTTTATTGCAGAAAATATTTTTTGTAATTTTTCTGTTGTTTGGTTATGCTATGCAACATACAAATGCAACAAACATATGCACACACAATTCGAACATCCCCGAACAGGCGAGAAGTCGTTTTAATCACGAGGTAGGGTTTTCCTGCAGAAAAGTGCATTGGCGAAGGTAGGATCTAACTGTTCTCACCAGGCTAAGGCCCCCAAGGTGCCCCCATTATAGGGTCCCCACTCTCCAGCCTTCCGACCATGCCTAGCACTAAGGCCATAGTCAGTCTTTGTGCCAAAAGAGGAAGGTAACCTTGAGTGGTGGTTTCCGATCACACCGGTGGGCACAAGGCCATCACTACAGCGAACCATACCTGCCACCCACTCCCTATGGATTTCTCACTTGCCCCTGGGTATAGGGGGAATTGTTGTGTGCAAAGGTTTGTGTACAGTTTGTATTTCAAACAATTGCATAAATATAACCAGACAATAGTTATTAAAGCCAAGCAATAAAACATGTTATAATACAAAGGTAGGGTAAAAGCGGTATTTTCTTGGTTTATTTACTTTAGGCTAGCCCATCACTAAATGGGATCAACTCTCTAGGCTTCCCCAGTGGAGTCACCATCTGTCGCCGCCGTCAAAAAGAGGGTGGTCGGAGCGACGCGATGGTTCCGACTTTCCATTTTTCGTGTTTTGGTGTGGTACAACGCCTTTAGGTTGTCCGATAACCGGGCTGAACCTAGGGGCGAGGTTTTCGAAAAGGTGCTCTTGGATTGTCCGATAACCGGGCTAATCCAAGAGCTAGTTTTGAAGGTTTCTTTGGAGTCGCCACCGATGTTTTTACCAGAAACATCGGAAAAGGAGTAAAAAGGCGTTGGTTTTCGAAAAAAAAAACAACTTCGGTCATTAGAACCAGAGTTGGGTAAGGGTGTTAGTTACGTGTAAAGGAAGTGTTAGTTCCTTTACGACGCCCCTTTCGGGTTCCCTATGATAGGCCAGCTATTCTGAGTAAATAAACTAGAAAATACACTTTTACCCTTTTATTGTGCGGAATTTAAAGTTACGACTACATGACCCTAATCTCTATTGCATAATTGAAATTAAAGCAGTAAAAGTAGGGAGAGAGAGAAAGTAGAAACCTCCGAAGCAAGCTTTTTCTATTAACTTTTGGAAATTAGGTTGCTTTTTGGCAACCCTCCACTTTTGTACAGCGCTGGAACCTCTCAAAAACGCTATAAAAACCTCTAAAGACACTCAGAAGCTCCGGAAATGCATCGGAGGGATTCTAGAGAGAGAAACTAGTGATGTGACTAGAGAGAGAATGAGAAAGGTGTGTGAAATGAGGGGAATGGAGGCCCTATTTATAGGGATTTGCGCCTTTTAGGTCGAGACGGGCTGTCCCGTTTGACAAGGTTGAGACAACGGTCTCGTTGGTCGAGACGGCGATCTCGCCTTGCAGGAAAGTCGAGACGGCGGTCTCGCCATTCCTGCAAGGCGAGACGACGATCTCGACCTTAAAAGGTGAAAATCCTTATTTTTGAACCAAAAATCCCTCCTATCCTAGTATGGGGCCTAATAGTCTCTCCTAATGGCTTCTTAGGCTTCATCCATCTTCGAAAAGGAGGTCTTCTGGTCTTTATTGCTAGGCCGGGCAAGATTTGGGGTCTACATTGACAAATCTGCCAAGTTCCACTAATTCCAAGTGAAAATACAAACCAATAGATATACACCAATCTACCCCAAGAACTATCTTACAACACCACAAGATAGACTCTTGAATTAACCACCCAGTAACCAAACCCAGTTACTGTAACCAGTGCAGATTCAAACCCAATCTACACAATTAACCTTTGTACAAGTGTATGGAAAGAATAAACCTGGACTGCAGCTTTAACAATATAGAAGTCCAAAAGCAATTTCCCTAACTTAGAACTTTCTCTCTTGATGAAATTTTAACAATCTTGATCTAAACGCCTTATGATATGAAAAGTTTTATGAATGCACAGAGAAAGGCACGAATATGAGAGCTCTAAGATTGCTTTCAAATGCTTTCAAAATTATATTCCAAAAGAGAAATCAAACCTGTATTTATAGAGTAAAAGAGAGAGACTGATAGATTCAATCGATTTAAAATGATATTTCAATCGATTGATTTCATTTAAAACTCATTCAATCGGTTAATTCGAGTTTTCAATGGATTGAAACAGTTAGAAGAAAAATGGTAGCTCTCTGTTTCAACAGATTAAAATATATTTCAACAGATTGAAATCCTGTGATACCTTAGAATGAAAAAATGATCTCTCTGTTTCAACAGATTAAAACTCATTTCAACAGATTGAATTTCTGAGATACTTCAAAGTGAAAAATAACATCTCTCTATTTCAACAGATTGAACTTGATTTCAACATATTAAAATTGTGAAACCTTTAATATGGAAAAATCATTAAGAACATTTTAACCTGTTGATTCTACGATTCAATCAATTAAAATTTTGACAACATATGAACATTTCCTATTTTAAGTGATTTTAACAGATTGAAACTTCTTTTTAATAGATTGAAAAACTCAGTTTGTTCTTTTAATGCTTAAAGGTTGGTTTTTCATGCAGTAAAATAAGTTTAATGAGATGCATCATTTAAAGGCGCTTATCACAAGATCTATTGAACAATCAAGAGATTAAATTCTAAACCTATAACCTATTCACCTACACACCCACAAACTAAACTCTATATGTCTTCATCAAATCCAACAAGTGCTTCAATCTCCCCCTATTTGATGGAGACAAATAACCACTGCACCTGCATGAACAATAACAGAACAGAGACATATATGATTTTGTAATGTGTGTGTAGTGTCAGTTATAAGTACTTCTCCCCCTATTTGACTTCATCAAAAAGTGTTTAAATACAGTCCATAAGTACCACGTAGGTACAAAAAAAACTAAAGAAACAAGTGAACTTAAAGAACTAAACTTCATTCATCACCATCCCAGGGACCCTGATTGAATTGAAGGTCACCAATTCTATTGAAGATATCTTCCAGTTGATTGTCAATGTGTTGAAATCTGGCAATGGAGTCTTCATACTGTCGATGTTGGCGAGCTTGCAGAGCAAATGTCATCTCCATGTGTCTCCTTTGATTTGTTTGCATTGCATTCATCTGACGCAGCATAGTCCGTTCAAATTGTGAAAGAGGCGTGCCACGGTCAGGTTGTGCAATATAAGGAATCACTTATGATGGAGACTGCTCTTCCATGACATCTTCCATAGGGTCTGTTTGTCTTGCTTCAGCAGCACTCAGAGCACCAGTATTCTCATCTTCTTCTTCTTCTTCTTCTTCTTCTTCTTCTTCTTCGACTTCTTCTTCTCTCCCAGCTTCTTCTTTTGAAATCCACTCACCATCAATCTTGATGAATCCCATTTTATGAAGGATGGAGTTGTTAACCTCATTTGTGGGGCGAATGATTTTAACCAATTCTCCTTCCAAGTCAATACCAAAATGAGTTAGAAATTTAGAAATTAGGATTGCATAAGGATACCTAAACTCACTTAGCCTTTTTGCTTTGATCATATGGTCCTTGATGACAAACACCCAGTTTACTTTGATTCTATGATGGATACAGTACATCAGCACCAAATCACCTTCATTTAGTACTGCATGATTGTTCCCCCTGGGAGTAAGCTGCCAGGCCACTATGAATGCAAGAATTCTTTCTTGAAGATTCAACTTTCCAGTGTTGAAGGAACTCACAGAGTCATGCTTATTTCTCATATATGAGCAAAAGTATTGGACTTTGTTGAATTCTTCTACATCAGAGGTATACCCTTTAGTGACTTTCACTCCTTCATCCTTGAGTCTAGCAACATTTTTCCAGACAGTGGGAGTAATCTCTATTTCCACTCCTTTAACTTGAGTTTTGAGTGTAGAGCCTTCAAATGACAGATTAGTGAAGAAAACTTTAATAAGATCTGGATAGATTCTACCATTGAGCTCAAGGAACTTCTGAAGATTTTGGTGTTGCAGCAGCTTCCGAACACCTCTGAATCATTCAACATCCAACCACGAGAATTTCAGAACCTTGGGAATATTAATTTGTTTCCTGCTCATTTCGTGAATGAATAAGTCCATCTTTTCTTGGTTCCCATTGAACCAGGATTCAATGCGCCCTCCTCCTGATGTTTCTTGCACAGTAGCTGAGGATTCTCCTTTGCTGAACTTCTTCCTCCCGGATTTAGTGCGCTTGAACATTTTGTTTTGAGAGATGAACCGAAAAACAGAGAAGAGAGAATTTCAAGGAGAGAGTACAAGATTTTTGAATCACTATTGCATGTTAAAAAGGAATGAGACCCTTCATCTACTTTGAATAGTCAATTTTGTCTTTTTGTAAATTACTGTTGTTCTGCTCCATGCGTCAGAGATGGTAAAGGCAGAGAGAGAGAGAAAGAGAGTTGTTACTGTGATATTCAATTACCTTCACATCTGATTTCCAATCACAGTCATTTAGCTTTTATTGGATAACTATTACATTAAAGAGAGTAGCTGAAGTTGGATCCAGTTGCACAGGCACTCAACTCCATCTGCAGTAAGTGATTAGAGGCAATAGATACACTACTAACCCTAGAAAAAAAATTAACCAATTGATTTTCCATAAAATCAATTGATTTTCATTTACTGATATAGATGCAGATCACCACAAGTAAAATAAAGATTGAATCGAAGATTTAATCGATTGATTTGTAAAAGAAAAAACCTGCAGAGCTATAGAGTTATTGAAATAAATCGATTAAAAGCTTATTTAATTGATTAAACTGGTAATACATCATGAACAGAGATTGAGAATCAGAAAATCAACAAATTATTTCGCAATTTCAATCGATTAAAACACATAATTTCAAAATTTTCAGTCAATTTAATCGATTGAACATGTTATCAACCTGTTAAAAAGCACAGTATCATAATAAAGAATCAATTATTCAATACTAGATATATCCAAAATTCCTAATTCAATTCTAAGCATATTAAGTCTATCTCTAGGGAGTGGTTTGGTGAACAAGTCAGCTAATTGTTTCTTAGTTTCAATGAATAAAATTTCACAATCACCCCTAGATACATGTTCTCTAATAAAGTGATGTATAATTTCAATATGCTTAGTTCTAGAGTGTTGAATAGGATTCTTAGTTAGCTTAATTGCACTAGTATTATCACAAACCAGAGGTACCGTGTTGAGAAATACTCCATAATCTTTCAATTGTTGTTTAAGGTAGATACTTTGAGCACAACAACTCCCGACTGCTATGTATTCATTTTAGCAGTTGAAAGAGCTACACATGCTTGTTTTTTTGCTGTGCCATGATATGAGACTGCTTCCCAGTAAATGACATGTACCAGAGGTACTTTTCCTATCCAATCTACATCTTGCAAAGTCAGAATCAGAAAATCCAACAAGTTTTAGAGAGGCACCTTCAGGATACCATAGTCCAACATTAATGGTTCCTTTAAGGTACTTGAGAACCCTTTTAGCAGCGGTGAGGTGAGATTCCTTTGGATTTGCCTGAAACCTAGCACAGAGACAAACACTGAACATAATGCCAGGCCTACTAGCAGTCAGATATAGAAGAGATCCAATCAAACCTCTATATTTAGTTTGATCAACTGATTTCCCTTTTTCATCTAAATCTAGACACCAGTTAGTAGACATGGGTGTGGAGGATTATTTGCAATTATGCATATCGAATTTCTTCAACAACTCATTACAGTATTTAGATTGATTTAGGAAAATACCATCCCTTAATTGCTTAACCTGAAGACCAAGGAAGAAATTCAATTCTCCCATCATAGACATTTCAAATTCACTTTGCATTTCCTTAACAAACTTATTACACAGGGCTTTATTAGTAGAACCAAAGATGATATCATCAACATAAACATGCACCAGAATAATGTCAGATCTAGATTTCTTAATGAATAAGGTTTTGTCAACTTCACCTCGTTTGTATCCTTGATCAATTAACAAATTACTTAGCCTCTCATACCATTGTTTAGGAGCTTGTTTTAATCCATAAAGAGCCTTTTTCAACTAGTAGACATGGTCAGGATGCTTGTGATTTTCAAAACCAGGAGGTTGACCAACATAGACTTCTTCATTAATGAGTCCATGTTGCCATCGTCCGTTCCAACGTCTAGGGACATCTCGAACGTTTATGCGATCGGTTGCAAAAAGATGGTTAGACTCACGTTTTTTGTTAAAATATGTTCATTGCTTCCGAGGTGTTCAACAACTGAACTATCCTCTAATAAAAGCAAGGTTTTCGAAAAGGGGTTCTTATGGAGTCGCCACCAATGTTTTGACCATATACATTGGAAAAGGATAAAAAGGCGTTGATTTTAATAAAAACCAAACTTGGCCATTATAACCAGAGTTAGGTAAGGGAGTTAGTTACGTGTGGGGAAGGTGTTAGCACCCCACAACGCCCCTTTCGGGTTCCCTATGATGGATTAATTCATTTAAGTGAAGATTACGAGAAATTACGCGATTACCCTATTTTATTGCATAATATTAAAAAATGGATATCTACATGATTTTATTTTATATTGCATACATAAAGCAATAAATAAAGCAATAAAGGAGAAGAGAAGTGAAAAGAACCTCCGTAGCAAGCTTTGTATTGCGAATCTTTAATCGTGAGGATGCGTTTTGGCAATCCCCCGCTCTACAAAGACTCTCCTCCCCGAATACAATATCGACTCTACTAAATTTTACAGAAGAATCGAATGTTGGAATATAATTCCTTAACCGATTGTTACTTTTTTAAGGCAATCGGAGAGTTCATTCGAAGTAGGGAGAGAAGACAAGTACTTGGAGTTGTCTGGGGTGTGAAAAAGTGGCAAATGAGCCTCCTATTTATAGTTTTCGCAACCTGGCAGCTTGGGACGCCCGTCCGGGGCTTGGAAATCAAGGATGAGCGTCTGGAGAAGTTGGGACGGCCGTTTGGGATTTGGGACGACCGTCCCATTCAAATTTTGGCCCTGAGACGGGCGTCTCAAATTTGGGCTGGGCGTCCCACTTGACAATGGTTGTTTGGGACGACCGTCTCACCCTTGGGACGGCTGTCTCAACTGTTTTTGCCAGCTTTTGTGTTCTGGGACCCCCGGGAAGCTTTTCTTTCTTTATTCGGACGTCGATTGATGCCGATAGACGTCCATTGAAGCTTTATCTTCATATAGGAAGTCTTCTTGGCCTTTATTGAGCTTTATCTTGTTATAGGAAGTCTCCTTAGCCTTTATTGAGAGGCCGGGCAAAATTAGGGGTCTACAGCTGCCCCCCCCCCCTTCACCTGCCTGGCTAATTGTTGGCCTAATATGCCGACAAAATTAGTTGGTAGGGGAAGGAGTTAACCCTTTTTGCCCGGTTATCCTTTAGATGCTCCTTCGCTTGAAGTTTGCTGATCCTCCGGATGATAAATATTTTTGATAGGTACCAACCCCTATCTGGTTAACGGCATCAGCCCAAAAATATTTTGGTAATGCTTTCTCATTAAGCATTGTCCTAGCTAGCTCTTCAAGAGAATGATTTTTCCTTTCAACTACACCATTCTGTTGAGGAGTTCTAGGAGCAGAAAAATTATGCTCTGATACCAATTGTTATAAAAAGAGGTTGAGATCAAGAGGGGGGGTGAATTGATCTTTGAAAGATTTTCGTAATTAACAGATTATCTATTTCAAAAATTAAGATTTCAGATCTGTTTTTGAATCACACAGCAAGCAATCAAAAAAATAAATGCAATTAATCGAATTAAAGAAAGGAAAGGTTTAGAAAGATATCACCAAGGTTTATACTGGTTCACCCAATCCAGGGCTACGTCCAGTCTCCAGCCAAATTCCAACTGGGTTCCACTAGATTGAATGTTTTACAAATTACAACCTTAATCACACACTCAATCTACCACAAGAACCACAATTCCAGTTCTTGCTCCTAACCTTTCACCAAGAATCAAATTCCAGTTCTTGACAACCTCTACAACCAAATTCCAGCTGTAGAGAAACCAGTGCCCACAATTCCAGGCACCAACAAGACAGAAAAGAATGTAAAGAAACAAACAGAAGAAACTAAAATGTTCAAACCAGTTTTATGCAGTTCTGCAATATGTTGTTTCTCCTTCAAAAGAATGTAGTTTTGCCTCAAGAAAGAACTTTGATAAACTTCACAAAAACTAGCGTGATTCTTTCTTGAAAGTAGTACTTTTGATTGCTTGAAAGATTTCTAAAAGATGTATATCAGATGTGTTTTAAAATGATCAAGCAACTCTGATTATATAGAAGATTTTCAAAACTACTGGTTTAATTAATTTGTTAAAATAATCTTTTAATCTGTTAAAAGCCTTGTTTTAATCTGTTAAAACTTCTTTTAATCCATTAAAACATTCTTGATTATTTTCCTGATTTGTTTTAACTGATACGACAACGTTTATATCAATTAAAACTCTTTGTAAAAAATCTTCTAATTTGTTTTAATCGATTGTTTCGTGTTTCAATCGATTAAAATACTGCAAAACTTTCTTGTAAACTTTTCCAAGTGATTTTAACTGATAAAAACTCGTATTAATCGATTAAAACGCGTAGTAAAAATTTTCTTAAGTTGATTTAATCGATTGAAAGGTAATTTAATCGATTAAAATAGTTCTGATCGGTCATAACTAAATTTGATCGATCATAACCGATTCTGATCGGTCATAATCGTATTCTGATCGGTCATACAGTATGCCAAATGAAATTAATCGATTAAAACGAAATTGTATCGATTAAAATCCTGCAAAAACACTTCTCTGAACATTTTAAGTGATTTTAATCGGTTATTTCGAAGCTGTATCAGTTAAAATACTGGCAGAAGGTTTTCAAAACTTCTTTTAATGAAATCAATCGATTATTTCGAAGTTATATCAGTTAAAAACCTGTTATAAAAGTGTGAAGAACATTTTAGTTGATAAAGCTTATATGCTATTAGTTAAAATAGTTGATTAAGAAAGCTTTTACCAAAATACTTCAGTTTTGACCTTTTAAATGCTTTTAGAGGTGTAGACCCCAAATCTTGCCCGGCCTCCAAATAAAGACCAGAAGACCTCCTATCTGAAGATGAATGAAGCCTAACAAGCCATTAGGAGATACTATTAGGCCCCATACTAGGATAGAAGGAAGTTTCTGTACAAAAAATAAGTTTTCTCGCTTTGTTGGGATGAGACCGCCCTCTGGAATTCCCAGACCGCCGTCTCGCCTCATGCAAGTGGCGAGACCGCCGTCTCGCTTGAGGAGACGGCGGTCTCGCCACCTGCGAAGGACGAGACGACGGTCTCGTTATTCTAGACGGCGGTCTCGCCGCGTTGACAGGTCGAGACAGCGGTCTCGTTGGACGAGACGGCGGTCTCGACCCTGTCAGACGAGACCGGCGGTCTCGCCACCTAACAGCGCGAAAACCTATAAATAGGCATCCTCCCCCCCTCATTTCCACACACCTGAAGCATTAGCTCCTCCTTCTCTCTAGATTTTCTCTCTCTAGAACCCCTCTGAAGCATTTCCGAAGTTTCTGAGTGTCTTTAGGAGAATTTTGAGCGTTCTAAATCTTCTTTAGAATCCCTCCGAGGCATTTCCGGAGTTTCTGAGCGTTGTAGAGTGAAGGGCTACCACAAAGCACCCTCTTTCAAAGAATATAAGAAAGCTTGCTTCGAAGGTTCATAAACCTCTTTATTTACTTTACCGCTTCCATCTAAATTATGCAATAGACGCTAGGGCCATGTAGTCATAATCTTTAAATACCGCATAATAAAAGGGTAAAAGCGCAATTTTCCAGTTTAATTATTTATCCAAAGTAGCCAGCCTATCATAGGGAACCCGAAAGGGGCGTCGTAAAGGAACTAACACTTCCTTTACACGTAACTAACTCCCTTACCCAACTCTGGTTCTAATGACCAAAGTTGGTTTTCGAAAACCAACGCCTTTTTAAAACCCCTTTTCTGATGTTTATGGTAAAAATATCGGTGGCGACTCCATAGAACCCAAATTAAATAAGTCCCTGGGTTAGCCCGGTTATCGGACAACCCAGGGATACTTTCGAAAACCTCGCCCCTAGGTTAGCCCGGTTATCGGACAACCTAAAGGCGTTGTAACCACCAATAAAAAACGCGAAAATAAAGAGGGTCGAAAAAACCATCGTGTCGCTCCGATGGCGGCGACAGATGGCTACTCCACTGGGGAAGCCTAGAAAGTTGATCCCATTTAGTGATGGGCTGGCTTAAAAATAATTAAACCAAGAAAATAGCGCTTTTACCCTGCCTTGTATTATAACATGCTTTATTGTTTGGCTTTCAAATAACTGTTGCTTGTTTATACTTACGCAATTGATTGAAATATAAACTGCACACAAACCTTTGCACACTACAGTTCCCTCTATACCCGGGGGCAAGTGAGATAACCATAGGGAGTGGGTGGCAGGTACGGTTCGCTGTAGTCAGGGCCTTGTGCCCACCAGTGTGATCGGAAACCACCACTCAAGGTGATAACCTTCCTCTTTTGGCAACAAGACCGACTCTGGCCTTAGTGTTGAGCATGGTCGGACGGCTGGAGAGTGGGGACCCTATAATGGGGGCACCTTGGGGGCCTTAGCCTGGTGAGAACAGTTAGAACTTACCCTAACCAATGCACTTTTCTGCAGGAAAACCCTACCTCGTGGTAAAAATGAAATCTCGCCTGT
This sequence comes from Sphenostylis stenocarpa, assembly GCA_963425845.1. Taxonomy (NCBI): domain Eukaryota; kingdom Viridiplantae; phylum Streptophyta; class Magnoliopsida; order Fabales; family Fabaceae; genus Sphenostylis; species Sphenostylis stenocarpa. The sequence goes on from OY731403.1 coordinate 69,593,450, forward strand.
TCGGGGATGATCGAATTGTGTGTGCATATGATTGTTGCATTTGTATGTTGCATAGCATAAACAAACAACAGAACAAAAACCACAAAAATATTTCACAAATAAACACCCTTATCTCAGACAGTCTGCCTTTTAGCTAGCCTGGTTTTAGGTTCTTTGTAAGCTAAGTAGCCACGCAGTTCCGACAGAAGAGATAAGGGACGATAAATATTCTTTCACATAAAGCCACATTTTATCTCGGACAGTCTGCCTTTTAGCTAGCTTGGTTTTAGGTTCTTTGTAAGCTAAGTAGCCACGCAGTCCGACAGAAGAGATAAAAGGCTATAAAAAAAATCCAAAATAAATAAAATAATAATAACAAAATCAAAACGTTTATAAAAATAATGTTGACAAAGTCGTATCATTCATAAGTGGAAAAACCAAGAGAGAAAGTGAATGCATAAGGCAAGTATGCATACGCATCATTTTAATAAGCCCTAAAAAATGGGTCTTAGAGACGTTTTTTGGGAAAATTACTGGGCCAAATCGCCTTCGGCCATTTGTTGCTTGGTTCTTCACCCTTTTCTCTTCGTTTTGACATGCTGTGCGTCCAAATCGGACAACCCAGTCAAAAGTTATGCCACTTTGAACATCTACTGCCCTTTTGTACTAGTGCATGCATAAATACATTTATTCTAGGGAGCACTAGATATCCCTAAGACAATGGCGAAAGAGGCCCCGAGCACATTTATGACCTTCGCGACAAGGAAGGAATGAATGTACTAAGGTGCGATGGTGACCCCCATTATACTTGTCAAGTCTGTGATGAGAAAGGAACCATTACACCAAGGTGGGTAGGATACCCCACAAAGCATAAGCTTTAAGGAGGATACCTAAGCCATTGTCTTAAGGAATATCCATCTCATATATCATTCAATAAAATCTTTTTACATTTTAGAAAGCGGCTGGTATTCTTCATGCCCTCATCCGGATACCAAAAAAAAAAAAAAAAATCACAAACACTATCATACGTCATGTTAGAAAATAAAACATGATAATGTTTAGGAAAAAACAAACACTTGCATACATGCCTCCACCAAGCTTCATCCTCATGCATCTAATAATAGACAGTCGAAGAAGTGGACTTTCCTCAATACCATGAAAAGAGGATTAGGCATTTGCATTCCATGCACGGGAAGTCATCTCTTCAAACCGTCTATTGCATTCATGAATTGCATTAATAAATTGCATTCATTCTCACTTTAATAATAATAAGATAATAAAAAGAAAGGATTAGTCGATGTGCTTTCCATGAATCGGAATAAAATGGAGAGTAAGCCTTTCGTCATCAAGTTCTCTCCAATGGTTGATCCGCCCAAGGAGGATAATAAGCCTCAACCGTTGGGTATCCGAGTTAATAAAGAGGGGGCAAGGATGTCGTTACATTCGTTCACCCCATACATCAAATAAAATTGTACCATTGAGATACGCAGAAACATCTTCCATTAATGAAGATATCTCCAGCATAGCCAACATTCGGGGGCAAAATTAGAAGTAAAAGAATCTACACCCCAGGAGCTATAAGGCAATGCTCCCAAGAATAAAGGAAAAATAAAAAGACCGAAGGAAACATAATCCAAAGAGGAAATTGAAGAGACTTTGGATTCACGACGCTGAGGCAATTCACGACGCTCCGCCAAAGAGACAAACTCAGGGTAGGCGACAAGCTAGTCACAGTTTGAGCTAGAGACGACATTCAGATCAGCGAGTCGTTTTCCCTACCTTGAATGGATGCGGCTGAAGAGGACCTTTGAAATATCTTTTACCAATATGAAAAGACTTCCCCAACAATATGAAGGTGACCCACATAATATAAACCAAGGGCTCATTAGAAACTCTCAAGGAATGAGGGAGCCACCAGATTTTAAGGACAATCCTTCGAAGCTTTACCCTGCAAAGGATCAAGCTACATAGAGAAAAGGGAAGTCTCCCTCCTGCACCTCAAATTAGATTTTCCCATACAGAGGGGTTCAAGCGTCAAAAACGACTTTAGTCATTAGGTGTTCTCCTTCTGATTCTTAGGATTTGTAAATCCAATGACTATTAGAGATTACTCCTCAGGGCTAGCCCAACCCCCGAGCATTGTAGGGCACACATTTCCCTATTAATTACAAAGAATGTCATTCTTACTATCCGCTTCTCTTCTTGCTATTAATGTCTAAACCTCATTAATAACCATGTTTAAGCAAACGTTTTCAAAAGTGCGTCAAACTGCGCCATTGACCAAAATAAAAATCAAATCCATCATCACTGGTTTACTAGAAGCACAAAATAAATAAAGCCGTGTTTCGCCAATGTTGTGCAAAAAGAAAACAAAAATTGAAAGAAGCCCATAGAAGCTCATAGAAGCCGAAAGTCAAAAAGAGAGGGCAAGATACCCGGTAGGAAACCCACGAAAGAGGGCTACGCAAAAGTTAGGGTAAACCCGCTAGGAAACCCGAACAACCATAAAGGGTAGCCTAGGCAAAAATTAGGGTTACAAAATAAGGTCCGCTAGGATTCCCCGAAAATATACAAAAAGAAGGAACCTAGACAAAAGTTAGGACAAAACAAAACACAACATCCTAGACTGAAAACCCAAAGGGCAGACTAGGGAAGTCATTCAGTCATAACAAGCCCCATAGAATAAGACGCCACTCCATAAACAAAACGTTTGTCTAAACTAGCCTAAACACTCTAACCAACCTTGGCTAGCCGTGCTTACAAAAAACCATTTTTGTCAAAATAAAACAATTCTAAAACACAAGCCTTTGAATTAAATATCCTCTTCCTTCTTTTCTCTTGACCCTTACCACTACGACATTCTAGTAATTAGTAGGGAAATGTGGAGATAGTAATCAATAGGAGGATCGACATCCCCAAGGAAAGGGAGGGGCGCACTAACATGGCAAGTCGCTCTACAATTAGCACAATCATTCTTCGGTCATGAAAAAATCGAGACGGCAAAATGGGTACAACCTATCCCTATCGACGAAAGCACATAACGTCAGAAGCTCATCAGAAGTAAAAGCACATTGGTTAATCCTTTTGAAAAATTAATTGAAATAGTATTATAGGATGCATATCGCCAACAATGCATGCATATGATAGGCTCCTATCTCTCAAAAAAAAAGAAGAGAAAGAAAAAAATATGAGAATAAAAAGAATAATGCCTGCTAGGAGATTCTTAGGCAAAAGTTAGGGTAGCCTGCTAGATCGAAAACCCGGAAAGGGCGATCTAGGCAAAAGTTAGGGAGTTCATAAAAAAGGAAAAAGCCCACTAAGATATCCTAGGCAAAAATTAAGGCAGCCCGCTAGACCGAAAACCCCAAAAGGGCGGCCTAGGAAAAAGATAGGGCTAAACCAAAAAATGAATAAAAGAGAGGGGTCCTTCATCATAATCATGAGAGCCCAGCAGGAGAATGCCAGTCACTTTTCCAGATGCATCAATCAAAAAGAAAAGATTGCATTTAAAGCATCCACACACAAGTAGTCGCACAAAACGACTTTGTCAAGGTAAAAAAATAAAAAATAAAAAATCACTTTAAATAAATAACAAAAAAACGAAAAGCATTCATGCTTATAAGGAGACTAGCTCCATGATTGTGATTGAAAACAGGATCACTGAGACCGAGTCTCCAAAATAAAGTCTTCAAGAAAATGGAGCAAGTCGTCAATCAAGCGACTCAGTAGAATAAGAGCTTCTGAAAATCAAGAGCTCCAGCTACCATCCTTCTACCCAGAAAAGAAGGCACAAGAAATTAATAAGTCTCCAAACATCGCTCTCCCTCAAGAAAGAAGAGCGAGTTGTCATAAGAAGCTTCCAGAAGTCAAAGCTCTAATCATCACCCAATAAAAGAGGGCACAATCATCAGACATCATAAAAGAAAAGCTAACGGAAAGGCTTAGTCATCCCCAAGAGGATCCTTGCCTACTCCAGAGGCAACACAAAAACACTCCTCACGGCTTAGCATTACCACTACATAAGTCATCGAGCACACTCACCCAAAGTCTCCTCCACACTCCCCAACGGAGAATAAAGGCCTCAAGAGCCCACCATCATCAACAATCAAAAGAGTCCAGTCTCCATACCAACAAGGGCTCAACAAAGAAAAGGAAAAAAGAAGAAAACCCTTGCATCCCCAGCGGATGTCCAAAAAGGCCATAACAGAGAAGGCCAAATAAAAATCCTCAAGTGGATCTCCAAAAAATTCAACAAAAAAAGTAATCAGAAATTCCCATCCCCCAATGGAATAAGAGCTTCACAAGTATAGCTCGCATCAACATCAATCAAGGGGCCAAGACTCCATTCCTAGAAAAGAAAAATCAGATCCCCAGGAAGTCAACTAATTCCCTGCTGGATCACTAAAGAAATAAAACGTCATCCCTAGTGGACCTTCCCCAAAAAGAAAGGAAAAAGTCAGCGTAATAAAAAGAGTCTAAAAAGTAAAAAGGCTTACGCATTATCCCCACAAAATCCAGATTTCAAAATCGCGATAAAAAAGAGATAAATCGTGGAAAAAAGGCGAAATCAAAACCATTGCAGCAGAATAAAGAGCTTCAAGGAAAATAGCTCTAACCTTCTACACCAATAAACGAAGGTACACCAAGAAAAAGCCAACGGAAAGGCTTGATCATCCCCAGCGGAATAAGAGCATAGGCAAAGCCAGCTCAAAACAACAACATTCAACAAGGAGTCAAAAACTCCATTTCTCCCTAAGGGGCAAGACAAAATCAGATCCCCGGGAAGGCAATCAATTCCCCCGTGGATCACCAAAAAAAGAAAAATCATCTCTAGTGAGCCTACAACAAAGGCAAATTTCAGACTCACATCCTTAGAAGAGTCATTTGCCTAGGCGTAGGCAAGATCTGGCGAGCGAGAGCCAATTTTCCCAGAAAGGGACATCAGCCTAGTCAGAGGCAAAACAGAATGCAACCAAAAGTCTTCACTTTCGATGAAGCATCTGCCTACTCAGAGGCATTACCAGGAACTCAATGGATATTCGCCTACTCAAGAGGCGTCACCAAGATCAACAAATCCCCAGAGGATTCCTGCCTACCTAAGAGGCACTTATCAAAAAATTCCCGACAACCAGCAAAGTCGGATGACCACCACAAAAGATCAAAAACAAAGAATCCCCAGTAATCAACAAGCTGGACGAACACCAACAGAATCCCCGGTACAGACCGGACGACAATTCCCAGAAAAGACAAAAAACAAAGACAGAACACATCTCAACAACGGCGCATGGTCAGAATCAGTAAGCCGCCACCATTGCCAAAGGATTAGCCACCGCAAGAAGGGGCATCCAGAGGCACCAAACCAGACGAGGGTTCGTACTCGTCAACCAAAGGATCAGCTACCGCAAGATGGAGCATCCGGAGGCTCAACACCAGATGGGGGTATAAACTCATCAAGCCTTACAAAAGGGGGCTTACCGGGCGGGGGTTCGTACTCGTCAAACACCAGATGAGGGTGTAAACTCATCAGGCCTTACAAAAGGGGCTTACCGGGCGGGGGTTCGTACTCGTCAAACCAGATGGGGGTTCGTACCCATCAGCCGAAGGGGTCAGCTACCGCGTCGAAGGAGCATCCCAGAAGCGCACAACACAACATTTCCCCAGAAGATCATCCGCTGCAAAGACGGAGCATCTAAAGGGCAACCGGGCAAGAGGGTCAACTCCTTTACCCTCCAGTCGATCACCCTGGCACAAAAGGCCAGCAGTCGACTGGTCGGGTAAAGGGGGGGCAGCTGTAGACCCCAAATCTTGCCCAGCCTCCAAATAAAGACCAGAAGACCTCCTATCTGAAGATGGATGAAGCCTAACAAGCCATTAGGAGAGACTATTAGGCCCCATACTAGGATAGGAGGGAGTTTCTGTACAAAAAATAAGTTTTCTCGCTTTGTTGGGACGAGACCGCCCTCTGGAATTGCCAGACCGCCGTCTCGCCTCATGCAAGTGGCGAGACCGCCGTCTCGCTTGACGAGACAGCGGTCTCGCCACCTGCGAAGGACGAGACGACGGTCTCGTTATTCCAGACGGCAGTATCGCCGCGTTGACAAGTCGAGACGGCGGTCTCGTTGGACGAGACGGCGGTCTCGACCCTGTCAGACGAGACCGGCGGTCTCGCCACCTGATAGCGCGAAAACCTATAAATAGGGGTCCTCCCCCCCTCATTTCCACACACCTGAAGCATTAGCTCCTCCTTCTCTCTAGATTTTCTCTCTCTAGAACCCCTCCGAAGCATTTCTGGAGTTTCTGAGTGTCTTTAGGAGAATTTTGAGCGTTCTAAATCTTCTTTAGAATCCCTCCGAGGCATTTCCGAAGTTTCTGAGCGTTGTAGAGTGAAGGGCTGCCACAAAGCACCCTCTTTCAAAGAATATAAGAAAGCTTGCTTCGAAGGTTCATAAACCTCTTTATTTACTTTACCGCTTCCATCTAAATTATGCAATAGACGCTAGGGCCATGTAGTCATAATCTTTAAATACCGCATAATAAAAGGGTAAAAGCGCAATTTTCCAGTTTAATTATTTATCCAAAGTAGCCAGCCTATCATAGGGAACCCGAAAGGGGCGTCGTAAAGGAACTAACACTTCCTTTACACGTAACTAACTCCCTTACCCAACTCTGGTTCTAATGACCAAAGTTGGTTTTCGAAAACCAACGCCTTTTTAAAACCCCTTTTCCGATGTTTATGGTAAAAATATCGGTGGCGACTCCATAGAACCCAAATTAAATAAGTCCCTGGGTTAGCCCGGTTATCGGACAACCCAGGGATACTTTCGAAAACCTCGCCCCTAGGTTAGCCCGGTTATCGGACAACCTAAAGGCGTTGTAACCACCAATAAAAAATGCGAAAATAAAGAGGGTAAAAAAAACCATCGCGTCGCTCCGACCGCCTCGTTTTGACGGCGGCGACAAGAGGCATTTTGCAAAATCTTTTTAAGTGAAGAAACCCCATGCAGCAGAAAAGATAAAAATGATTATACCTAAGCAGAGCTGCAGACACACTAATCCCTCTACTCTTTTATCTAAGTGACTTTTGACTTCCACAAAGTTGCCTTTGACTTCATTCTTGACTTCATCAAATCAACAAGATCTTTGATAGAGTATTTTAATAAGATCTTCATCACTTTCAGTCTCCCCCTATTTGATGAAGACAAGCACCACTTTGAATAAAAACTCTACAAAAGAAGTCACTTGATAATATAGATTAGTGAGTAACCAAAAATGAATTATTTTCCTATTTCTCCCCCTAAATTGTTGCTCCCCCTAAATCAAAAAATAAAGCAACTCTTTCTCCCCCTTTTGACTTCATCAAAAATAGGGAACAGAAGAAAAAACAATGCATGGTATGTATCATGTCTTAGATTTTGAAAAGAAGAAAAAAATTGGATACGATACTTTACTCATGTAAAGACAAATCAAAGTTGATTCAAGCTTATCTTCATTAACACGTTTGTAATGAATACAATTAACACGTGTAAAGATAAGGGAACCATGCTTTAGTAGCATGTTATAAGAACAACCATTAACTAAAGCCTTTAATTTTTCTCTCCAGAATAAAAATCGATTAAAAATAGGACAAAATCGATTAAAAATATCTTGTTTAATGGTTTTAATCGATTGAAATAAAGGTTTAATCGATTAAAACAGTGAAGGAATTCAAAAGTTTGAAACATAAGTTCATTTAATCGATTAATTCATCATTTAATCGATTAAAATAGTAAGAAAAATGATGTATAAATTCTTTTAATCGATTTAAAAGATTTTTTTATTGATTAAAACAACCAGTTTTGAAAACTAAGAGATGTTTGATGCATCTAAAATGCCTAGTTCAGTACGAATTTTGTAAAATCGATCACGAGCAAGAGGTTTTGTAAAAATATCTGCTAGTTGTTTTTCAGTTTCTATGAAGAAAATTTCACAATCACCTTTCAAAACATGATCTCTAATGAAATGATGTCTAATTTCTATATGTTTTGTCCTAGAATGTTGAATTGGGTTTTTAGTTAACATAATGGCACTAGTATTATCACATAACAGAGGAATCTTTCTGAGAATTAAACCATAATCCTCAAGCTGTTGTTTGATCCAAAGAGATTGAGCACAACAACTTCCAGCTGCAATGTACTCCGCTTTAGCTGTAGAAAGAGCAACACATGATTGCTTTTTACTGTGCCAAGAGATTAGACTGCTTCCAAGAAGATGACAGGTGCCACTGGTACTTTTCTTGTCAAGCTTACAACCTGCAAAATCTGAGTCGGAGTATCCAATTAAATTTAATTTGGACTCACCAGGATACCATAACCCAACATTTAAAGTTCCTTTGAGATATTTGAGGATTCTTTTTGCAGCTATAAGATGTGATTCTTTTGGTGCAGATTGAAACTTGGCACACATACAAACACTGAACATAATGTCAAGTCTACTTGCTGTTAGATATAGTAAAGAACCAATAAGTCCTCTATATTTGGTTTCATCAACAACTTTTCCTTTTTCATCAGAATCAAGATAGCAATTTGTGGACATAGGTGTTGATGCTTCTTTGCAATGTTCCATCTCAAATTTCTTCAAAAGTTCTGTGCAGTATTTAGATTGATGCAGAAAACTTCCTTCTTTAAGTTGTTTAACTTGTAATCCAAGAAAGTAGTTAAGTTCTCCCATCATAGACATCTCAAATTCTCCCTGCATATCTTTGATAAAATCTTTACATAAAGAGACATTAGTGGCTCCAAATATGATGTCATCAACATATACTTGAACTAGAATTACTTCATTATTTAATTTTTTCAGGAATAAAGTTTTATCAACCAAACCTCTTTGATAGCCCTTAGAAATGAGAAAATTACTTAACCTTTCATACCATTGTCTTGGGGCTTGTTTGAGACCATACAAAGCTTTCTTTAGTCTATAAACATATTCTGGATGAATATGATCTTCAAAACCAGGTGGTTGTGTAACAAAAACTTCTTCATTGAAGATGCCATTTAAGAAAGCACTTTTGACATCCATTTGAAATAACCTAAAATTTTTTATTGAAGCATAGGCAAGCAAAAGTCTAACAGCCTCTAATCTAGCAATAGGAGCATATGTCTCATCAAAATCAATTCCTTCTTGCTGATTATACCCTTTAGCAACTAATCTGGCCTTGTTTCTAGTGATTATACCATTTTCATCCATTTTATTCCTAAACACCCATTTTGTACCTACAATATTTGCATTATCTGGTTTTGGAATTAATTCCCATACTTCATTTCTAGTGAATTGATTTAATTCATCATGCATAGCATTAATCCAATTATTATCCTTTAATGCATCAGATACAGTTTTAGGTTCAATTTGAGATACAAATGCCATATGATTGCAAAATTTATTTAAAGATCTTCTAGTGGAAACTCCCTGATTTATTTCACCAATGATGTTGTCCATTGAAAGATTTCTTGGAGTTTTCCAATCTTTAGGCAGCTGTTCTTCAGTTTCTTCAACTTCTTTAACCTGCTTTTGAGAAGTTGGTGATTCTGGCAGTTTTAACTGATACATTTTATCAGTTAAAACATCATCTCCTGTACTATATTCAGAAATATTCTGCACACTTGGGTTAGTCTCATCAAATACAACATGGACAGATTCTTCTACAGTATTCAGCCTTTTGTTAAAGATTCTATAGGCATGGCTATTCAACGAATATCCCAAGAAGATACCTTCATCTGATTTGGAATCAAACTTTCCAAGACTTTCCTTTCCATTGTTTAAAACAAAAACCTTACTTCCAAATACTCTTAAATAGTTTATGTTATGCTTTTTACCTTTGAATAATTCATCGGGGGTTTTCTTAAGAAAAGGTCTGATTAAAACACGGTTTAATACATGGCAAGCAGTGCTAACGGCATTAGCCCAAAAATATTTTGGTAATGCTTTCTCATTAAGCATTGTCCTAGCTAGCTCTTCAAGAGAACAATTTTTCCTTTCAACTACACCATTTTGTTGAGGAGTTCTAGGAGCAGAAAAATTATGCTTGATACCATGTTTATCACAAAATTTATTGAAATTTTCGTTTGAAAATTGTCCTCCATGATCACTTTGAATACAAGAGATAAAATAGCCTTTTTCATTTTGAATTTGTTTCGCAAATTTCTTAAACAAATGGAAAGTATCAGATTTTAATTTTAAAAATAATGTCCAGGTAAATCTTGAGTAATCATCTACTATAACCAGTGCATATAGATTTCCTCCTAAACTCATAGTTCTAGAAGGACCAAAGAGATCCATGTGCAAAAGTTCAAGAGGTCTAGATGTTGAAACAATATTTTTCTGTGAAAAAGAATTCTTTACTTGTTTCCCCTTTTGACATGCATCACATACTTTGTCTTTCACAAACTTAAGTTTAGGTAAGCCAACTACAAGATCTCTAGAAATCAGTTTGTTTAGATGATTCATATGAATATGAGCTAACCTCCTATGCCACAACCAAGAATCATTTTCTTTAGAAATTAAGCAACAGTTTTTCGCAGAATTAGTATCTAACATGTAAATATTGTTGATCCTCTTACCAGTAATCAGTACCTGTTCTGAATCTGATTTGATTATCTGACATTGATTTTGCCCAAAGACAACTTTGTGTCCCTTATCACAAAGCTGGCTGATACTAATCAAATTATGTTTTAAACCCTCAACATATAATACATTGTTAATAATACCTGATTCTGCGCATTTGATGTCACCTATTCCAAGGATTCTTCCTTTGTTATTATCCCCATAGACAACAGTCCCGCCATTCTTTAGTTTTAAGTTGCAAAATTTTGTAATATCACCTGTCATGTGTTTAGAACAGCCACTGTCAAGGTACCAGAGATCTTCAGTTTGTTTTGCCTGAAAAAGAAATTAGTATAGTTGCAGTACTAAAATTTAAATACACAATTAATTCAGCACTGGAAGTAGAATTTTAATCGATTAATTCGATATTTAATCGATTAAACAAGTTTTGGAAAAGAATATGTCAGAATAATAATCGATTTATACGAGAAATAATCGGTTAATTTTATCCTTTTAATGATTTTAACTGATATAAATCCATTTTAATCGATTGATATAGCTAAACTATATTTCAGAGAACAATTTAATCGATTAATTTGTATTTTAATCGATCAAAACTATACGAATAGCTTTTCTGATATTCTCTGTAAGTGATTTTAACCGATTAAAATAGTTTTGTATCAATTAAAATGCTCAGTCCAAGAATCCAGAAACAGATTTTGCAGATTTGATACCCAGGGACTTCCAAAATTTGTTCCTGCAAAACAAATTAGGCATATTTCTGGTACCCTTTTTAATTACAGGGTCCAATTATGTTATATAAAATGAATTTTTGGGAATCCATTTCGTTCTACCTCTAGGAATAGCATATTTCTTAATTCTGCAATATTTCACAGAATGACCTTTTTTCATGCAGTAAAAACATTTAACAAATGGAGATGACACAGATTTACTATATGTAAAATAGTTTTTAAGTACTCTAGTTTGCTTTCCAATGGGAGGTATAAAACCTATTCCACCTCGGTTAATAACTAATTTTTGAGAGTCAAGTATCATATCAAGACTAGTCTTTCCTTTTGCTAGTTTAGATGCAGTCTTTATTAAATATGTTACTTTTTCTTGCAACTCAGAACAATTTTTACAATCTTTAACATTACACATGCAATCAAAGTTATTAACTATATCTGAATTTTCATTTTTGATTTCTTCATCAACAATTTTCTTTTCAAGAATCGTGATCTTGTTTTCTAATAGATTATTCATACTTTTTAATCTTTTGTTTTCAGTTTCTAATCTTTTAGCTACAGCATGCATTTCATAAAAGGTATCTTGTAAAGAACTATAGTTCAGAGTAGTTGTTGAGTCAGAACTTACACTGGTTAGTGGAGAATCCGAATTGACCATTAAGCATGTCTCTGTAGTTTCTTCATAGGCCATTTCAAGGGTTTTCCACATTTGTGCAGCAGTTTGACAATGTGCTATCCTGAAAAAAAAATTCTGTTAAGTGCAGATATAATAATATTTTTGGCAATACAATCATCTTGGATTAATTTTTTTTCATAGTCATTTAAGCTAGACCAATCTTTGTTAAAAATATCAGTTTCTTGTTCAATGATATTCCAAACATTTATACTAACAGATTCAATAAAGATCTTCATCCTAATTTTCCAAAATGGATAATCTGTTCCACAACATTTATACTGAAAGTGATGAAGATCTTATTGAAATACTCTATCAAAGATCTTGTTGATTTGATGAAGTCAAGAATGCAGTCAAAGGTAACTATGTGGAAGTCAAAAGTCACTTAGATAAAAGAGTAGAGGGATTAGTGTGTCTGCAGCTCTGCTTAGGTATAATCATTTTTATCTTTTCTTCTGCATGAGGTTTCTTCACTTAAAAAGATTTTGCAAAATGCCTCTAAAAGCGTTTAAAAGATCAAAACCAAAGTATTTTGATAAAAGCTTTCTTAATCAACTATTTTAACTAATAGCATATAAGCTTTATCAACTAAAATGTTCTTCACACTTTTATAACAGGTTTTTAACTGATATAACTTTGAAATAATCGATTGATTTCATTAAAAGAAGTTTTAAAAACCTTCTTCCAGTACTTTAACTGATACAGCTTCGAATAACCGATTAAAATCACTTAAAATGTTCAGAGAAGTGTTTTTGCAGTATTTTAATCGATACAATTTCGTTTTAATTGATTAATTTCATTTGGCATACTGTATGACCGATCAGAATACGATTATGACCGATTAGAATCAGTTATGATCGATCAGAATTTAGTTATGACCGATCAGAACTATTTTAATCGATTAAATTACGTTTCAATCGATTAAATCAACTTAAGAAAAATTTTACTACGCGTTTTAATCGATTAATACGAGTTTTTATCAATTAAAATCACTTGGAAAAGTTTACAAGATAGTTTTGCAATATTTTAATCGATTGAAACACGAAACAATCGATTAAAACAAATTAGAAGATTTTTTACAAAGAGTTTTAATTGATATAAACGTTTTCGTATCAGTTAAAACAAATCTGGAAAATAATCAAGAATGTTTTAATGGATTAAAAGAAGTTTTAACAGATTAAAACAAGGCTTTTAACAGATTAAAAGATTATTTTAACAGATTAATTAAACCAGCAGTTTTGAAAATCTTCTATATAATCAGAGTTGCTTGATCATTTTAATACACATCTGATATACATCTTTAGCAATCTTTCAAGCAATCAAAAGTACTACTTTCAAGAAAGAATCACGCTAGTTTTTGTGAAGTTCATCAAAGTTCTTTCTTGAGGCAAAACTGCATTCTTTTGAAGGAGAAACAACATATTGCAGAACTGCATAAAACTGGTTTGAACGTTTTAGTTTCTTCTGTTTGTTTCTTTACATTCTTTTTTGTCTTGTTGGTGGTTGGAATTGTGGGCACTGGTTTCTCTGCAGCTGGAATTTGGTTGTAGAGGTTGTCAAGAACTGGAACTTGGTTCTTGGTGAAAGGTTAGGAGCAAGAACTGGAATTGTGGTTCTTGTGGTAGATTGAGTGTGTGATTAAGGTTGTAATCTGTAAAACATTCAATCTAGTGGAACCCAGCTGGAATTTGGCTGGAGACTGGACGTAGCCCTGGGATTGGGTGAACCAGTATAAACTTTGGTGATATATTTCTAAACCTTTCTTTTCTTTAATTCGATTAATTACATTTATTTTTTTTTTATTGCTTGCTGTGTGATTCAAAAACAGATTTGAAATCTTAATTTTTGAAATAGATAATCTGTTAATTACGAAAATCTTTCAAAGATCAATTCACCCCCCCCTCTTGATCTCAGCCTCTTTTTCTAACAATTGGTATCAAGAGCAAGGTTCTTGAGAGTTATTCAAGTCGATTCAAATCTTTAATGGCTGAAAATAAGTTACCATTTTCTGAGGGAGCTTCTATTAATAGACCTCCACTGTTTTGTGGAATAGATTATCCATTTTGGAAAATTAGGATGAAGATCTTTATTGAATCTATTGATAGGAATGTTTGGGATGTAATTGCTAATGGTCCATTAATTACAGAAAAAGAATGGTCCAGTTTAAATGATGAAGAAAAGAAAAAAGTTCAAAGTGATTGCACTACTAAAAATATAATTACTTCTGCACTAAATATGGATGAGTTTTTCAGGGTCTCTCAATGCAAATCTGCCAAGGAAATGTGGGCTTGAGGTTACTCATGAAGGGACTGCTGATGTAAAGAGAGCCAAAAAACATACTCTCATATGAGAATATGAGTTGTTCAAAATGCAAACTGGAGAAACTATTGCAGATGTGTAGAAGCGCTTCACTCACATCTTCAATCACCTAATGGGCCTAGGTAAAACTTTTGATAAAGAAGAATTAAACATTAAAGTCTTGAAATGTCTTGACAGGTCATGGCAGCCCATGGTCACAGCTATTTCAGAATAAAAAGATTTATCAGTCATGACAACAACCTCCTTGTTTGGCAAACTCAGAGAACATGAAATGGAAATTAACAGATTCAATGAGCAAGAAGTCTCTGAGAAGAAAGGCAGAAGTATAGCACTCAAAGTTGAAGAAAGGAATCAAGAATCAGAGGAGGAAAGTGAAAATCTTGGACTGCTTTTCAGAAAGTTCAACAAATTTCTCAAGAAAAAGATTCAAGACAAAGAAAAACATAAAATGTATGATAAAAAAACTGATTCTTCTAACTATAAATGCTATGGTTGTGGTAAGCAGGGTCATGTAAGAATGGAGTGCCCAGAAAAGAATAAATACAATGACAAGAAAGAAGAGAAAGTCAAAAGAAGAGCCTATATAGCATGGGATGACAATGATACTTCATCAACAGAAAATTCTGATAATGAAGAAGCCAACTTATGTTTAATGGCAAATCAAAATCTTCAATCCAGTAGTGTAAGTTCTAATTCTTCTTCAAATTTAGTGAATTATAATTCATTACAAGCAGCTTTTAATGAAATGCATGAAGAAGCCAAGAAACTGCAAAAAGAAAATGATAGGCTAAAAGGCTTAAATAATTGGCTAGTAAATAAAGTAGACTCTCTTGAAAAGAAAATTCTTGAAGATGAAACTGATCTTGACTTTTTAAAATTAATCCATGATAATTCTGACTGTGTATGTAATAAACCATGTAATAACTGTTCAGAATTACAAAAGAAGATTGATTTTTTATCACAAACTGTTTCAAAGTTTACACAAGGTCAAGCTAATCTTGATGTTCTTCTTGGGTCACAAAAACTTATTTTTGACAAATCAAGAATTAGATTTAAATCTAACAAACTCGAAAAACAAATAGGAAATCATACTCGTGATTAAATGTTTTTACTCGCATGAAAAAAGGTCATTCTGTAAAAAATTGTAGAATTAAGAAGTATGCTATTCCTAGAGGTAGAATGAAATGGATTCCCAAAAATTCATTTTATATAACATAATTGGACCCAATAATTAAAAAAAAAGGGGGTACCAGAAATATGCCTAATCTGTTTTGCCGGAACAAAATCTGGAAGTCTCCTGGTGTTTAAAAATAGCAAATCGAGTTCTGATTTCTTAAACTGAATGTTTTAATTGATATAAATAGTTTTAATCGGTTAAAATCACTTACAGAGAATATCAGAAAATTTGTCCGTACAGTTTTAATCGATTGAAATACAAATTAATCGATTAAAATGTTCTCAGGATTTGAGTTTAGCTGTTTTAATCGATTAAAAAGGATTTATATCAACTAAAAGCACTAAGATTTCAAATTTAATCGATTCTTTTTCGTTTTAATCGATTAAAATTCTGCTATCACTTTATTAATTTCATCCAGTACAAGATCAATCGATTCATTTATGAATTGATCGATTATTTCACTGTAGCATTTTTAAACCTAGTATTAAAAATCAAATTAATAGGTTAATTAGTTGATTAATCGATTAATTTGTTCGTGAAAATTATTCTTACATCATCCAATTGAAAATTGGTAAGCAAATCAAGAGTCAAAATCCCAAGTTTTTGTGGTAATCAAAATCTGCATAATTCTTTTTAATATTCTTTGACCAAGTCAAACATCTTCCCAAGAACAGTTTAGCTGATGCACCCACTATCCAGAAATTTGTGCCTCTATCTTCGGTCAAGGGGCATATTCAATTAAAGCTGATTTTGCAGGTTCTGTCGAAATTTAATCGCAATTCACGAAAATTGACATCCATGAATCTTCACTTTGCTCACTTGTAGTTCATTGTTCTTATTCTTCTCTTTCTGGTTCAAATTGCTTCTCTCTTCCTTCTTGTATTCACGTTTCACAATCACTCACTACACTATACAACAACATGCTGAGGAGATCAAAGTCAAGAAAGAAGCAAAAAGGGGAATCTTCCTCTGCTGCTAATCCTGGTGGCCATCTGGAAGCATGGTTTAATGGTGATATTGGAAAAATGAACACCTTCATTTCTGAGTTCAGTCAGAAACAGATTGTTATTCCAAAATTTATCAAATACAAATGGCTTGACGAAGAGGGATTTACGAGTCTGAGAAGAAAGCTAAAAAGTCAAAAGCTAAAAACCTTCATGGAGTTTACTGGGAACATACAGCCTGATCTGGTTCGGGTGTTTTATTCAAATTTGACAGTAAACAGTTCAACAATCAGGTCTCAGGTAAAGGGAGTTAATATGGAAATTACTCCTTCTGTTTGGGAGCAAATTGCTGGCCTCAAGGATAGAGGTGTCAAAGTTTCCAGGGGGATTATTTCTGAGATTCCTGATTTCAACAAAATTCAGTTTTTCCGGGCTTGCCTTAAGGACCCAAATGATTTGGTAAGAATTCTAAATGCTGGAAAACTTGCACTTGAACATAGACTACTTGCTTTTATTGTGGCATGGATGCTTACTCCAAGAGGGAGTAATCATGCTATTCTTAATGAGGGAGATCTTGCCCTCATGTACTGCATTTTTAACAATATTCGGTAACTGGGTTTATGTGATTAAAGATCACATGTTAAAAGCAAAAAGGTTGGCGATTTCAAACCGCCTTATGCCATGTTAATTAATAATTTCTTTAGATATTTTGAAGTTGATCTTACTCGGGGAAAGCATAGAAACCCCCAAGGCATCAAATGAAATTGACGACTCTACCCTGAGAAAAATGGGGTATATAAAAGTTGATGATGAATGGATCTCTAAAATTGATGCTGGGATGTCTGAGGATGAGGGAGAAGATGAAGATGAAGATGAACAAGGCCAAATTCCTTCCTCTCCAGCTGCTGCAGAGGTACCTAAGTCAACCAGTGCTCAAGCTTCATATGAGAATATGGAGATCATCCCATACATGGAGCAACCGGACCGTGGGACTCCTCTATCTCAATTTGAAAGAACAATTCTTTCTCAAATGACTGCAATGCAGGAAAATCAGAGAAAGCATATGCAAATGACATATCAACATTTCCAGCAAACAAACAATCAATTCGCATCCCTTGAAAACCAGATTGCTGATATCTACACCAAGCTGGAAGATATGCAGCTGAACCAAGGAAACTGGGATGATTGAATTTATGGATAAAAAGGATCCCTTCTTATCTTTCGTTTTATTTCTTTTGATGCTAATTTCAAATTCTGGTATGTAATATTTACTGGTTTTATACCAGGCACAATTTTTTTGCTTAATATGATTAAGGTTTTAAGTTGAAGTAAGATAGCCTAGGTAGAATTTAACATAGATCCCTGATATTTTTAGCTGATACAAAATGGATTTAATCGATTAGATCGATTAAAAGAAACACTTACATAGAAAAATCACAACAGAACAATCGATTAAACTGCATATAAATCGATTAAAATCTGTATGCCACCAACTAAAACTAGGTTTACATCAGCTGAATTAGCTAAATTAGATTCTATTCGGATTTTGATGGATCTATTGATTAAAAGTTAATCGATATTATTATAAAACACTTTTCTAAATGATCGGTTTTACAAAATTAGCACTAATCTAGGCATTTTAAATGCATCAAACATTACTTAGTTTTCAAAACTGGTTGTATTAATCAATAAAAAATCTTTTAAATCGATTAAAAGAATTTATACATCATTTTTCTTACTATTTTAATCGATTAAATGTTGAGTTAATCAATTAAATGAACTTATGTTTCAAACTTTTGAATTCCTTCACTGTTTTAATCGATTAAACCTTTATTTCAATCGATTAAAACCATTAAACAAGATATTTTTAATCGATTTTGTCCTGTTTTTAATCGATTTTTATTCTGGAAAGAAAAATTAAAGGCTTTAGTTAATGGTTGTTCTTATAACATGCTACTAAAGCATGGTTCCCTTATCTTTACACGTGTTAATTGTATTCATTACAAACGTGTTAATGAAGATAAGCTTGAATCAACTTTGATTGGTCTTTACATGAGTAAAGTATCATATCCAATTTTTTTCTTCTTTTCAAAATCTAAGACATGATACATACCATGCATTGTTTTTTCTTCTGTTCCCTATTTTTGATGAAGTCAAAAGGGGGAGAAAGAGTTGCTTTATTTTTTAATTTAGGGGGAGAAATAGGAAAATAATTCATTTTTGGTTACTCACTAATCTATATTATCAAGTGACTTCTTTTGCAGAGTTTTTATTCAAAGTGGTGTTTGTCTTCATCAAATAGGGGGAGACTGAAAGTGATGAAGATCTTATTGAAATACTCTATCAAAGATCTTGTTGATTTGATGAAGTCAAAGGCAACTTTGTGGAAGTCAAAAGTCACTTAGATAAAAGAGTAGAGGGATTAGTGTGTCTGCAGCTCTGCTTAGGGATAATCATTTTTATCTTTTCTGCTGCATGGGGTTTCTTCACTTGAAAAGATTTTGCAAAATGCCTCTAAAAGCGTTTAAAAGGTCAAAACCAAAGTATTTTGATAAAAGCTTTCTTAATCAACTATTTTAACTAATAGCATATAAGCTTTATCAACTAAAATGTTCTTCACACTTTTATAACAGATTTTTAACTGATATAACTTCGAAATAATCGATTGATTTCATTAAAAGAAGTTTTGAAAACCTTCTGCCAATATTTTAACTGATAGAGCTTCGAAATAACCGATTAAAATCACTTAAAATGTTCAGAGAAGTGTTTTTGCAGTATTTTAATCGATACAATTTCGTTTTAATCGATTAATTTCATTTGGCATACTGTATGACCGATCAGAATACGATTATGACCGATCAGAATTAGTTATGATCGATCAGAATTTAGTTATGACCGATCAGAACTATTTTAATCGATTAAATTACGTTTCAATTGATTAAATCAACTTAAGAAAAATTTTACTACGCGTTTTAATCGATTAATACGAGTTTTTATCAGTTAAAATCACTTGGAAAAGTTTACAAGAAAGTTTTGCAGTATTTTAATCGATTGAAACACGAAACAATCGATTAAAACAAATTAGAAGATTTTTTACAAAGAGTTTTAATTGATATAAACATTTTCGTATCAGTTAAAACAAATCTGGAAAATAATCATGAACGTTTTAATGGATTAAAAGAAGTTTTAACAGATTAAAACAAGGCTTTTAACAGATTAAAAGATTATTTTAACAGATTAATTAAACTAGCAGTTTTGAAAATCTTCTATATAATCAGAGTTGCTTGATCATTTTAATGCACATCTGATATACATCTTTAGCAATCTTTCAAGCAATCAAAAGTACTACTTTCAAGAAAGAATCACGCTAGTTTTTGTGAAGTTCATCAAAGTTCTTTCTTGAGGCAAAACTGCATTCTTTTGAAGGAGAAACAACATATTGCAGAACTGCATAAAACTGGTTTGAACGTTTTAGTTTCTTCTGTTTGTTTCTTTACATTCTTTTCTGTCTTGTTGGTGCCTGGAATTGTGGGCACTAGTTTCTCTGCAGCTGGAATTTGGTTGTAGAGGTTGTCAAGAACTGGAATTTGGTTCTTGGTGAAAGGTTAGGAGCAAGAACTGGAATTTTGGTTCTTGTGGTAGATTGAGTGTGTGATTAAGGTTGTAATCTGAAAACATTCAATCTAGTGGAACCCAGCTGGAATTTGGCTGGAGACTGGACGTAGCCCTGGGATTGGGTGAACCAGTATAAACCTTGGTGATATCTTTCTAAACCTTTCTTTTCTTTCATTCGATTAATTGCATTTATTTTTTTTTATTGCTTGCTGTGTGATTCAAAAACAGATCTGAAATCTTAATTTTTGAAATAGATAATCTGTTAATTACGAAAATCTTTCAAAGATCAATTGACCCCCCTCTTGATCTTAGCCTCTTTTTCTAACACTTCAGATGCTCCTTCGCTTGAAGTTTGCTGATCCTCCGGATGATAAATATTTTTGATAGGTACCAACCCCTATCTGGTTTGAGCCTTACCTTATAAGACTCTGGTGAGTACTTACCCTCACCAGGTATGAGTCTGCATTTCACTAGACTCTTGTGGGTACCTACCCCCACTAGGTATGAATCTGCTTTTTGCTAGATTCTAAACCATATTCCATAAGGTTCTTGTGGGTACCTTCCCCCACTTGGTATGAACCTTGTTCTGCAAGGCTTTGGTGAGTACCTACCCTCACCTGGTACGAGTTCGCATTTTGCTAAACTCTTGTGGGTACTTACTTCCGAGGTGCTCAACACTTGAACTATCCTCTAGTAGAAGCAAGGTATTTGCAACCCGTTTTTTTGTAATGCTCTGGTGAGTATTTTACTCTACCTGATGCATTTTGCAAGGTTTTGATGAGTACCTACCCTCATCCGGTACAAACCTTATTTTATAAGGCTCTGGTGGGTACCTACCCCCACCTAGTACGAATCTGCATTTTGCTAGATTCTGATGAGTACCTATCCTCATCCGGTATAAACCTTATTTTATAAGGATCTGGTGAGTACCTACCCCCACCTGGTATGAATCTGCATTTTTGCTAGATTCTGATGAGTACCTACCCTCATCCGGTATAAACCTTATTTTATAAGGCTCTGGTGAGTACCTACCCCCACCTGGTATGAATCTGCATTTTTGTTAGATTCTGATGAGTACCTACCCTCATCTGGTATAAACCTTATTTTATAAGGCTCTGGTGAGTACCTACCCCCACCTGGTATGAATCTGCATTTTTGCTAGATTCTGATGAGTACCTACCCTCATCTGGTATAAACCTTATTTTATAAGGCTCTAGCTGGTACGAACCCTATTCTATAGGGCTCTGGTGAGTACCTACCCTCACCCAGTACGAACCCTATTCTATAAGGCTCTGGTGAGTACCTACCCTCACCCGGTACGAACCCTATTCTATAAGGCTCTGGTGAGTACCTACCCTCACCCAGTACGAACCCTATTCTATAAGGCTCTTGTGGGTACCTACCCCCACCTGGTACGAACCCTATTCTATAAGGCTCTTGTGGGTACCTACCCCCACCTGGTACGAACCCTATTCTATAAGGCTCTTGTGGGTACCTACCCCCACCTGGTACGAACCCTATTCTATAAGGCTCTTTGGGATGCTCTTTTTCGGCATTCATTCTTTTGATTGATGAGTACAAACCCTCATCCGGTTTTTGGAGATGTGTTGGTGGCTTATTGTCTCTGTTCATGTGCCTATTTCGTGGAGAGTGATTGATCTTTCTTTTTTACTTTTCTGTTTCAGTCATCCGGTTTTACCGGGGATTCTTCGGTTTTTTGGCTTTTTCATTTTGGCCATCAGGTCTTGCCGGGGATTCTTTGTTTTTGGATTTTTCTTTTTAGCCATCCGGTCTTGCCGGGGATTCTTTGTTTTTGGCTTTTCTTTTAGCCATCCGGTCCTTGCCGGGGATTCTTGGTTTTTTGGCTTTTCTTTTTAGCCATCCGGTCTTTGCCGGGGATTCTTTGTTTTTTTGGCTTTTCTTTTTAGCCATCCGGTCTTTCCGGGGATTCTTGTTTTTTGGCTTTTCTTTTTAGCCATCCCGTCTTGCCGGGAATTCTTGTTCTTTGGCTTTTTATTTAGCCACCCAGTTTTACCGGTGTTTTCTCGTTGGTTGCCTCTTATTTTAGGTAGGAATCTCCTGGGAATTTTGTGGTTTTGGGCTTTCTTATTTAGCCGTCCGATTTTTGCCGGGTTTTATTGATGATTGCCTCTTAATTTAGGCAGGAATCCTTTAAGGATTGGTTGATTTCTTGATTGTGCCTCTTGTTTTTAGGCATGTGCTTCAGCATTGGTGAAGACTTTACTGTTTTTCGCCTCTGAATAGGCTGATGTTCCGCTTGAGGATATTTGCTCTTGGTAATACCTCTGAGTAGGCAGATGCTTTTATTGGAAGCTTTGTGCTTTGGACTTGTATTGCCTCTTATATAGGTTGATTTCCAGTTTCTTGGGGATATCGGTTTTTTGCTTGCCTTAGGCAGAGGCTTTCTTGGGAGTGAAGACTTTGCATTTCACTAGGGATATCCATATTGGGCGTTATAGGCGATTAACTCCCTAAGGATATGAATTTGTAGTTTTTGCCTTTGCTGGTAGGCTCGCTGGGGATTTTTTTCTTTTTAGTGATCCACCAGGGATTTGATCGTTTTCCAAAGATCTATTTTGAATTGCCCCCTAGGGAGGAATGGAGTTTTTGACTCCTTATTGGATGCTGTTGTTTGAGCTAGCTTTGCCTATGCTCTTATTCCTGTTGGGGAATGGGTTTTTACCTTTTTCTCGCGATTTGTATCTCTTTTTCGCGATTCTTGAAAATTTGGCTTTTAAATGCGTGCGCCTTTTATGCACACTTTGCTTTTGTTATTTGCTGGATGAAGAGATTTATTTTTTCTCTTTTTTTGCGATCCCGAGGAGTATGTTAGCTTCCAGGGGATCCAATCTTTGATTTGATTTTTTATGATGGAGTCTTGGCTCCTAACTTTGCGAAACTCTTATTTGAGCTGGAAGATATAAATTTTCTTTTCTTTCTCTTTTTGGAGATTCACCAAGGAGTTTGTCAGCTTCTTGAGGATCTAACTTTGATGATGGAGTCTTGGCTCCTGACTTTTATGAAGCTCTTTATTGAGCAGGATGAAGAGATTTTCTTCTTTTTCTCTTTTTGGAGATTCACCAAAGAGTTTGTCAGCTTCCTGGGGATCCAACTTTGATGATGGAGTCTTGGCTCCTGACTTTTGTGAAGCTCTTTATTGAGCGGGATGAAGAGATTTTCTTCTTTTTGTCTTTTTGTAGACTTTTCTTGATATGCTCTACTTGGAGATCTTTTATTCGGCCTTTTTTCGTTGTGGCCTCTATTGGGGAATGAAAGTTTTTCTTTTCTTTCTTTTTGTTGCCCCCTGGTGATATGGAAGATTTGACTCCGTATTTTCTTTGATGGACTCTTGTGTAGTCCTTATTCTACTTTGGGGAATGAGGCGGAGATTCTTGCATGAGTGTGCTTGATGACTCATGTGGTGATGCCACTGAGTCATGAGGTAATCTTTTTGTTTTGCCTCTGGAGTAGGCAAGGATTCTTTTGGGGATGATCAAACCTTTCCATTAGCTTTTCTATTTTGATGGCTTCCTTCTTTTTTGGGATGGAAGGATGTTGATTGAAGCTTCAAATGATTATGTTTGATGACTCATGTTATGATGCTGAGTCATGAAGTAATTTTTTGTTTTAGCCTTTGGGGTAGGCAAGGATCCATTTGGGGATCATCGAACCTTTCCGTTGGCTTCTTTCTGGTGCACCTTCGTTTATTGGGATAAAAGGTTAGAGCTATTTTCCTCGAAGCTTTTTGCTGGAATAGTTTTGATTTCGCCTTTTCTTTCTTGAGGGAATTTTTATTTGGAGACTGGATTTTGGCGCCTCCTATTTTCAACCACAAGTATGGAGACTATCCTCCTTATATGCATGTTTATTATTCTTGTTTGAAGAAAAATATTTTTTCTTTATTTTGACAAAGTCGTATTATGCAACTACTTTGTGTGTGGATGTCCTAAATGCAATCTATTGTTTATTTATTTTTGATGCATTTAGAAAGTAACTGGCCTTCTCCCGTTGGCTTCTTATGAATACGCCGATGGGCTCCTTTTTTATGATCATGATGATGGGCTCCTCCTTTATGACCATGATGATGGGCTCCTTTTTATTCATCTTTTGGTTTTGGCCCTATCTTTTGCCTAGATTGCCCTTTACGGGTTTTCGATCTAGCAGACCGCCTTAATTTTTGCCTAGAATATCTTAGGGGGCTTTTGCCTTATCTTTTGCCTAGATCGTTCTTTTGAGGTTTCCAATCTAGCAGGCTACCCTAGTTTTTTCCTAAGAATATCCTAGCAGGCTTTTATTCCTTTATTATTATTATTTTATATTTTTTATGCTTCCTCTTTTTTAGATGCATGCTTGATCTTTGATTAAAAGTCTTTGCGCATATTTATGATTTATCAATAAAGAGGCATTTCCATAATATTTGGTCAAGAGAAAGGAAATGAAAGGGAATTTTATTGATAAATGAGCAAAAGTTTTATTTGTTTTATAGAAGGATTTCAAAAAGGTATTTAGAAGAATGGGTGGTCAGCGTTGGCTATACTGTATAGGCTTAAACAGTCATGTCCATGATATCTGCCCCCTGGTTCTCCTAATTGCTTCAATTGAGATGCCTGAGCTCAGAGTGAAGACTATGCAGACTGCTTGCTTCTGGAAGAATGTTACCTTAGCCGCCTTTCGGTTTTCGACTGAGGTAACCATTGCTCTTAGTTAGTTTTTTTTTTTTTTTACCTCTACTTTTTGTCTAGGACGTATCCTAGTGACGGATATAGACCCTATCTTTTGCCCAGGGATGCCCTTTGCGGGTTTTCATTGACGGGTCATGAGCAATGTCTTCAAGCATAATACTTCTTCACCGCATCAGAATTGATCGGGTGTCGAAGTTCCTACTCCATTTAATTGATCGTATCGACTTTGAACCCATTCAGCTTCTGTTACTTTTGCTTCCATTATAATTCGCAGGGAAGGTATTTCGACCTCTATTGGCAATACGACCTCCATTCCATATACAAGGGAGAATGGAGTAGCTCCTGTTGAGGTTCGTACAGACGTTCGATAACCATGAAGAGCAAAAGGCAACATTTCATGCCAATCCCTGTAGGTTTTAACCATCTTTTGAACAAGCTTCTTGATGTTTTTATTGGCCGCTTCTACTGCACCATTCATTTTGGGCCGGTAGGGATAGGAATTATGGTGTTGAATTTTGAAATCTTGGCATAATTCCTCCATCATCTTATTATTCAAGTTGGTTCCATTATCAGTAATAAGATGATGTGGGATGCCATATCGACATATGATATTTTTCTTAAAAAAGGTGACCACTACCTTTTTAGTCACATGTGCATAAGATGCAACTTCTACCCACTTAGTGAAGTAATCGATAGCCACCAGAATGAATCGATGGCCATTGGATGCCTTAGGCTCAATAGGTCCGATAACATCCATGCCCCACATAGCAAATGGCCAAGGGATAGCCATAACATTGAGAGGTACCGGTGGAACATGTACATTGTCCGCATGTACCTGACACTTGTGACATTTTCTGGCATACTGATGACAGTCCTTTTCCATTGTGGACCAAAAGTATCCTGCCCTGAGGATTTTCCTAGCCATGATATGCCCTGGTGCATGAGTCCCGAAGGTTCCTTCATGTATTTCTTTAATCAGTATCTGTGCTTCTTCGAGATTGACGCATCTTAACAAAGTGGAATCAAAATTCTTTTTATAAAGGGTTTCTCCTATCACATAAACCCTATAGCCCTTTTCCGAATGATCCTTTTGTCATTGTCACTGATTCCCTCGGGGTATTCACCCTTTGTCAAGTATCACCTTATGTCCTGATACCAAGGGGTTTTATCTTTTTCACTGTCCACCGTCATACAAAAGGCTTGTTTATTATGCCTTTTGACTTGGATGATGGGCATCTCATGTTCTTGTCCTAATGCGAACATGGATGATAATGTTGCCAGTGCATCTGCAATCTGGTTATCTTCCCGAGGGATGTACTCGAAACTGATGTTTTCCATTTTTGAAGTCATATTACGGATGTGCTCCAAATAAGGGATTAATTTAGAATTTCTAGTTTCCCATTCACCCTTGAGTTGGTAAATGACAAGGGATGAGTCACCGAATACTTTGAGTCTAGT
The DNA here is from genome assembly GCA_963425845.1 of Sphenostylis stenocarpa. Lineage (NCBI taxonomy): Eukaryota > Viridiplantae > Streptophyta > Magnoliopsida > Fabales > Fabaceae > Sphenostylis > Sphenostylis stenocarpa. The sequence goes on from OY731403.1 coordinate 69,619,639, forward strand.
CACCCCATGATCTAGAGCTGCTTGAATACCTAGAGCACATGATTCGTATTCCGCCATATTGTTCGTGCAATCAAAGTTTAGTCTGGCTGTTACCGGGATATACTTCTTTTCGGGAGATATTAAAATAGCTCCGATCCCATGTCCCAGTAAGTTTGAAGCTCCATCGAAAAACATGATCCACTTATTATCTTCATGTTCTTCATGTTGGATATGCATTATGTGCTCATCTGGAAAATCATCTTGGAGGGATTGATATTCGTCAGTTGGTCCATGTGCCAAGTAGTTTGCTAAAGGACTACCTTTGATAGCTTTTTGAGTGACATGAACAATGTCAAATTCTGAGAGGAGTACCTGCCACCTGGCTATCCTTCTGGTCAAGACGGGTTTTTCAAACAGATATTTGATTGGGTCCATTTTGGAAATCAACCAAGTTGTGTGTCTAACCATATATTGTCGAAGGCGTTGAGTTGCCCACACCAATGCACAACATGTTTTTTCGAGTGGTGTATAACGGGTCTCATAGTTTAGAAATTTCTTACTGAGGTAATATATGGCTTGTTCTTTTTTACCCGTATCATCTTGTTGACCGAGCACACATCCCATGGACTCGTCGAGTACTGAAAGGTAAAGAATCAGGGGCTTTCCTTCCATAGGTGGTACCAATACTGGGGGATTGGTTAGGCACATTTTGATTTTTTCGAAAGCTTGTTGACATTCATTATTCCAAACTTTCGGTTGGTTTTTACGCAATAACTTGAAGATGGGCGTACACTTGTTTGTTAATTGCACGATGAACCGTGCGATGTAATTTATTCGGCCCAAGAACCCTCTGACTTCTTTTTCTGTTCTTGGTGGGGGCATTTCTACGATTGCCTTTGTTTTATCAGGGTCTACCTCAATTCCTTTTTTACTGACAATAAACCCAAGGAGTTTTCCTGATCGTACTCCGAATGTGCATTTAGCCGGATTAAGCTTGATCTGGTATTTCCGAAGTCGATTGAATAATTTCTTTAAGTATTGGAGGTGATCCATCTCGTTTTTGGACTTGGTGATCATATCATCCACATATACTTCGATTTCTTTGTGGATCATATCATGAAATAATGTTACCATAGCCCTTTGATAAGTAGCCCCTGCATTCTTGAGTCCAAAAGGCATTACTCTATAACAGAATGTACCCCATGGCGTAATGAAGGAAGTCTTTTCTCTATCTTCAACGGCCAATTTAATTTGGTTATACCCTGCATATCCATCCATGAAAGAATAGAGAGTATTTGTAGCAGTATGATCTACCAGCATATCAATATGTGGTAAGGGAAAATCGTTTTTTGTACTTGCACGGTTTAAGTCCCTGTAATCTACGCATACTCTGATTTTTCCATTTTTCTTTATAACTGGCACGATGTTTGCCAACCATTCAAGGTATTTTGACACAATCAGAAAATTGGCATCGAACTGTTTTTCTACTTCTTCCTTAATTTTCAAGGACCATTCTGGCTTTACTCTTCTGAGCTTCTGCTTAACAGGCTGAAATCCCTCTTTTAGAGGTAATCTATGCTCCACTATACTTTTATCAATTCCAGGCATATCATGGTAGGACCATGCGAATACGTCCACATATTCTCTTAGTAATTGTATCAACCTTTCCCTGACATCATCGTCAATTTGGGTACCAATATTTACTTCTTTCTTATTATCTTCTTGTCCCAAATTGATGGTCTCATTTTTCTCTTGATGGGGCTGTATTGATTGAGATTCTTTTTCCAACAGTCTTTCCATGTCCGGGGAAATGGTCCCCTCCTCACTGTCTGACTCAATCCATTCGCCTTCGGCTTTCGGATCTTCCAGAGAATTTTCAATCACAGACATGACTGTATGGTTATGCTTAGTTTTAGATTTCTCTATTAAGTGTATAAGAGGGAAAAGAATGAAAGAGAATATGAATATTATGGAAAATGCCTTATTGTATTGACAAAAAGAAAATATTTACAAAGCCCACTTTAACCAAAAATCTCGTGATCATGGGCGAGGATCACGAAAAATACATCGGAAGCTTTTCGATATATTTTTTTATATTTTTATGTTTATTATATATTTTTTTTGAAATGGTAAAGATGATGAGCCCTAATTTGCTGATCTTCCTTAGCCCATCTTTCATTCGGGTTTGGAAAGAGGCTGATCATCTACTTTTGGAGTAGATGCGTCAAAGGTAATCCACCCTGCCTCTATCAGATTCTGGATCTTGTGCTTTAAGGCCACACAGTTTTCAATAGAGTGTCCTGGAGCACCTGAATGGTAATCACAGTTTTCATTAGATTTGTACCATTCTGGATATGGTGGCTCCATTTTCTTAGGAGGGATGCGCATGAGGAGTTTGGCATCCAACAATTTTAAAAGCAGACTTCCATAGGAGGTTGGAATGGAAGTGAATTTCCTTTCCAATCTGCGTGACTTGGTCTGCTGCGAGGAGGAAGAAGGAGTGGCAATATTGATTGCATTCACGGTTCCTTCCTTCTTCTTTCCAAAGCTCTTTTTAACGTTTGGAGTAGAGGAATTGGAGGAAGTATTTTGTGCAATTCTTCCGCTTTTTAGACCTTGCTCTACTCTTTCTCCTATAATTACCACATCCGCAAAAAGTGTTGATGTGTTCCCTATCATTTTGTCATAATAGGGACCAGTCAGAGAATTGATGAACATGGATGTGGTTTCCTTGTCGGACAGAGGAGGTTCTACTTGTGCTGCCAATTCCCTCCATCTTTGGGCATATGCCTTAAAGGATTCATCGTTTTTCTTGCTTAGCAATTGTAGATCTGCTCTTTCAGGGGTCAGATCAATATTGTATTTATAGCGACGAAGAAAAGCATCTGCCAGATGTCTCCATGTTTGGACTTGCCCTCCTTGCAGTTGCATATACCAGTTTAGGGCTGATTCAGCTAAGCTCTCCTGAAAGCAATGGATCAGGAGTTTTTCATTGTCAGCATATGCAGCCATCTTACGGCAGTACATCGTAAGATGGCTTTTGGGGCAAGTTAGTCCCATGTATTTTGGGAAGTCCGGAGTTTTGAATTTGTTAGGGAATTGGATGTTTTTAACGAGGCACATATCAGCTGCCTCTTTTACATCAAAGTTATGCCCCTCCATGGCTCTCAACCTTTCTTCAAGAGCAGTAATTTGTTGCTTTGATACTTCCGGAGCATGAATATGTACTGCTCTTGTATCAGATTGGTCATGCTCATCCTGAGGTTCCTCTTCTTCTTCTTGGTGAGAGGCTTGTCCACTCTGAGGACCCTCTTTATGGAGGTTCTGTTGGTGCATCATTTCTAACATTTGAGCCATTTGCTCTTTCAGCGTATTAAGCTCAGTGGTGAGCTTTCGGTTTTGCTCCTCTAGCTGTTCCATCTTTTTAGCTTTCTGAGCATGAGTGAGGATGGGCGGAAGATCAGCCACTTTCTAAATGATTTTAACGATTTTTATTATAGCTTTTTTTTTTATTTCAAATGATTAGTGTGAAATAGATATGCTTTAGACAATAGCTTTGGTATCTTCTCAAAAGCCTATGTTTTAAGGGTACTATACCCACCTTAATGTGCTAACTTCCTTTTTTCAAAGGTTGCCAACATACCTAAGCGCACTTATCTCTTCTAGGAAGGTGATAAATGCACTTGGGTCTCTTTCGCTATTGTCTAAGGATATCTAATAAATCCTAGAATGAATGTGTTTATGAGAGACTTTATTATGATGATGTTTATGCATACTTTTCTTAGTGCATTTATTTTCTCTCTTGGTTTTACCACTTATTGGATGATGTGGTATGAATGATACGCCTCTGTCAAAAATCTTTTTATTATAACAAGGTTTTTTTATGGCTTGAATTATTTTTATATATTTTTATGACCCTTTATCTCTTTTGTCGGTCAACGTGGCTACTTAGCTTACAAAGAACCTGAAACCAGGCTAGCTTAACTGAAGACTGTCCGAGATAAAGTAGTTTATCTTATTACTTTTATGGTTTTTTAGGTTTTTTCACTATTTTGTTTGTTGTATGATTACCCTATGCTAATGCATTAATACAAATGCAACAAACGAATGCACACACAATTCATTCATCCACGAACAGAGCCACGCTATTTTCGAGGTGGGGTTTTCCTGCAGAAACGTGCTTGGTTTAGGTGGTTCTAAACTGTTCTCACCAAGGCCAAAGGTCCCCAAGGTGCCCCCATTATAGGGACCTCTCAATCTCTCAGTCCTCGGGTCATGCACGGAACTCCGTGTCGACATCCTTAGACCAAAAGGAGTTATCACCTTGAGTTGGTGGTTTCCGACAACGGTTGTAGCCCCGTGTGCCAACAAGTCGGTCGTATCTGCCACCCACTCCCTACAGGTATTCATTCTTGCCCCCGGGTATAGAGGGACTGTTGTGTGCAAGGGTTTTTGTGTGCAATTTATATTTCAGACAATTTGCAAATAATCATACAGCAGTTATTAAAGCCATACAATAAAACATACGGAAGAGGGTAAAGGCGTAATTTCAATTTTTCACTTAGTTTGAATTTTATCCGTCACTAAATGGGATCAACTCTCTAGCTTCCCCAGTGGAGTCGCCATCTGTCGCCGCTGTCCGTTCCAACGTCTAGGGACATCTCGAACGTTTATGCGATCGGTCGCGAAAAGATGGTTAGACTCGCGTTTTTTGTTAAAATATGTTCATTGCTTCCGAGGTGTTCAACAACTGAACTATCCTCTAATAAAAGCAAGGTTTTCGAAAAGGGGTTCTTATGGAGTCGTCACTAATGTTTTGACCATAAACATTGGAAAAGGATAAAAAGGCGTTGATTTTAATAAAAACCAAACTTGGCCATTATAATCAGTGTTAGGTAAGGGAGTTAGTTACGTGTGGGGAAGGTGTTAGCACCCCACAACGCCCCTTTCGGGTTCCCTATGACGGATTAATTCATTTAAGTGAAGATTACGAGAAATTACGCGATTACCCTATTTTATTGCATAATATTAAAAAATGGCTATCTACATGATTTTATTTTATATTGCATACATAAAGCAATAAATAAAGCAATAAAGGAGAAGAGAAGTGAAAAGAACCTCCGTAGCAAGCTTTGTATTGCGAATCTTTAATCGTGAGGATGCGTTTTGGCAATCCCCCGCTCTGCAAAGACTCTCCTCCCCGAATACAATATCGACTCTACTAAATTTTACAGAAGAATCGAATGCTGGAATATAATTCCTTAACCGATTGTTACCTTTTTAAGGCAATCGGAGAGTTCATTCGAAGTAGGGAGAGAAGACAAGTACTTGGAGTTGTCTGGGGTGTGAAAAAGTGGCACATGAGCCTCCTATTTATAGTTTTCACAGCCTAGCAGCTTGGGACGGCCGTCTGGGGCTTGGAAATCAAGGATGAGCGTCTGGAGAAGTTGGGATGGTCGTCTGGGATTTGGGACGGCCGTCCCATTCAAATTTTGGCCCTGAGACGGGCGTCTCAAATTTGGGACGGGCGTCCCACTTGACAATGGTTGTTTGGGACGACCGTCTAACCCTTGGGACGGCTGTCTCAACTGTTTTTGCCAGTTTTTGTGTTATGGGACCCCCGGGAAGCTTTCCTTTCTTTATTCGGACGTCGATTGATGCCGATAGACGTCCATTGAAGCTTTATCTTCATATAGGAAGTCTTCTTGGCCTTTATTGAGCTTTATCTTGTTATAGGAAGTCTCCTTAGCCTTTATTGAGAGGCCGGGCAAAATTAGGGGTCTACAGTCCATTTAGAAAGGCACTCTTGACATCCATCTGAAGTAATCTGAAACCACTAATACAAGCAAAAGCTAATAACAGTCTAACAGCTTCAAGTCTAGCTACTGGTGCAAAGGTTTCATCAAAATCAATTCCTTGTTGTTGATTATATCCTTTAGCTACCAACCTAGCTTTATTTCGAGTAATAATGCCGTGTTCATCTAATTTGTTTTTGAATACCCACTTAGTACCAATTACATTGATATCTTTGGATTTAGGAACTAATTCCCACACATTATTTCTTTCAAACTGATTAAGCTCATCATGCATGGCACTAACCCAATATTCATCATTTAATGCATCCTTAACAGTTTTAGGTTCAATTTGTGAAATGAATGCCATATGATTGCACAATTGATTAAGAGAATGCCTAGTGGATACTCCCTTATTGATTTGTCCAATGACATTGTCTAGAGAAAGTTCTCTTGGGACAATCCATTCTTTAGGAAGCTCATCCAAGATATCTTCTTCCTGTTCTTCAACAATTCTTTCTGGTGGATCAGCTTTTGTAGGATCAATTGACTAATCACCTTCTTCGACAATATGTTGATCTAAACCACTGGGATGCTTTAACTGATAAGAATTATCAGTTAAATCGTCATCCTCTGCAGTACCTGTTGTTTTATTCTGCAACACTCGAGGAGACTCATTAAAAACAACATGTACTGATTCTTCAACAGATTTTAGTCTTAAATTATAGACTCTATATGCATGACTGTTAGAAGAATAGCCAAGAAAGATCCCTTTATCAGATTTTTCATCAAACTTGCCAATATTTTCTTTCCCATTGTTTAACACAAAACATGTACATCCAAAAACCCTGAAATAGTTTATGTTGGGTTTTCTTCCTTTGTAAAGTTCATATGGGGTTTTCTTAAGAATGGGTCTAATCAAAACTCTATTCAAAACATGACAAGTTGTGTTTACAGCATCTGCCCAAAAGTATTTAGGTAAGGCATTTTCACAAAGCATTGTTCTAGCCAGTTCCACAAGGGATCTATTCTTTCTTTCCACAACACCATTCTGTTGAGGAGTTCTTGGAGCAGAAAAGTTGTTCTTTATGCCATACTTTTCACAGAATAATTCAAACTTTTCATTTACAAATTCTCCACCATTGTCACTTTGAATAGAAGTAATGACATAACCTTTCTCATTATGTAGAACCTTGGCAAGCTTTTTAAAAGATTTGAAAGAATCAGATTTGGCTTTTAGAAATATAGTCCAAGTAAATCTGGAAAAATCATCAACAATTACCATGATATAGAGATTACCACCTAGGCTTTTATTTCTTGAAGGACCTACCAAATCCATGTGAAGCAGTTCCAAAGGTCTAGAAGTAGAAACAATGTTTTTGTTTGAAAAGGATTTTCTAGTTTGTGTACCTTTTAAACAAGCTTCACAGATTTTGTCTTTCAGAATTTGAAGCTTAGGTAGCCCAGAGACTAAATCTTTAGAAATCAGTTTGTAAAGATGATTAAGATGAATATGTGCAAGCCTTTTATGCCATAACCAAGATTCTTCTTCTTTAGTAAGAAGACAACTTGGAGATGAGATAGAATGCTTGATATCTAGCATGTAAATGTTATTTAACCTCTTACCTACCAACATTACCATGTCAGATTTTGGCTCACAGATTAGGCAGATTTCTAGTTTGAAGATAACCTTGTGACCTAGATCACATAATTGACTTATACTGATTAAGTTGTGCTTGAGACCTTCAACAAGAAGAACATTGTGAATGGTCACGGTTTCACCATCTCCTATATCTCCAGAACCTAAGATTCTTCCCTTGTTGTTGTCTCCATATGTCACGTGTCCTCTATTCTTCAATCTCAATTTTTGGAATTTGGAAATATCACCTGTCATATGCCTTGAGCATCCGCTGTCCAAGTACCAAAGTGATTCTTGCTGTTGTTCCTGAAAAATCAAACATCAAGTATTTGGTACCCTTAATTACTTTGGGTCCTTAGTGGTCAAATTTTTTGTTTAACATATTTTGGAACCCATCTCATTTTACCCTATGGCACAAAGTGTTTTCTAATATGACAGAATTTTATAGTATGTCCTTTTTTTATACAATAATGACAAGATGAGAAAGGAGATGTTGTTGATTTTCTAAAAGAAAAGAAATTCAAATATCTTTTAGTTTTAACCCCAACCTTAGGTTTGTACCCAATTCCAGTATGATCAAAAACACAGTTTTGGGACCCAAGAAGTGTATCTAAATTTTCTTTACCTTGAGTAAACTTAGACAGAGTTTTAATCAAATACTCAACCTTATTCTGCAGAGAGATACACTTTTCACAATTGTTGTTAGCAGCAACATTACCAGCAGATGAATTATTGTAGATTATTTCAAGATGTTCCATATCTGTCTTGCTTTCTAGTAACTCTTCTTTTAGAACTTTAACCCTATTCTCTAACCAGTTATTTAGTCCTTTTAACCGATTATTTGTATGAGATAAATTCCTAGCTTCATTATGCATTTCATTGAAAGCAGTTAGTAATGTGCTATAATTCATTTCATTTTCTGTGGGGGTTGAACTTACATGAGATGAAGAGGATTCACAGCCAGCCATTAAGCAAAGATTCACTTCTTCACCTTCAGATACAGAACTAGAGGATGAATCATTGTCTTGCCAAGCTATGTAGGCCTTTTTCCCTTTGTACTTTAACTCTTTCTTGTTTTGATTCTTGGATTTTTCTGGACATTCACTCCTTATGGGTCCCTGCTTACCACAAGAATAACAAGTAAATGTATTTTTAGTAGATTCAGTTCTTTTATTAGTGTACCTTTTAACCTGGCCAGTTCTGTTCTTCTTTCTAAGAAATTTCCCAAACTTCTTAACCAACAGAGTCAGATTCTCAGATTCATCTTCTTCAGAATAACTACTTTCTTCAATTGTCTTTGTTAGAAAAGTAGTTTTAAATCAAGAGGGGGGGTGAATTGATTTTTGAAAGTTTTTCGCAATACACAGATTATCTAATTCGAAAATTAAGATTACTTATGAATTCACAAATTACAATGCAATCAAACAGTTTAAGTGCAGCAGCAGAAATTAAAGAGAGAAAGGTTAGGAAAGATTTCACCGGTAATTTTATACTTGGTTCACCCAATACCAGGGCTACGTCCAGACTCCAGCCTAAATTCCAGCTGGGTTCCACTAGAATAGATGTTTTACAGACTCACCCTCTTACACCTATTCTAACTCTCCACCAAGAACCAAATTCCAGCTCTTGGAAACCTCTGCAACCAAATTCCAGCTTGCAGTAGAAACCAGATGCCCAAATTCCAGGCACCACACACAAGAACCAAATTCCAGCTCTTGCTTTAACCTTTCCACCAAGAACCAAATTCCAGTTCTTGGCAACTTTCTACAACAGCTGCAGAAAACTTGTACCCAAATTCCAGGTACAAAACAGTACAAATGAATGAATAGAAATTGAAAAGAAGAAACAAAGAAAGCTCAAACCGGATTACACCAATCCACAGTCAGTTTCTTCTTCAAAGAAATGCAAAGTGCCTCAAGAAAGATTTCAAAAGAAGTTCACAAAAACAGTTGTGTATCTTTCTTGAAAAATGCTAATAGTTGCTTGTATTGATTGCTTGAATTGTGTAAAAACTGATATTCAATCTCTGTTTAAAAGTTTCAAGCAATTCTGTTTATAAAAGAGTATTTTCAAATCTGCTGCATTAATTAATCTGTTGAAAGTTTGTTTTAATCTGTTGAAATAGCCGTTATAATCTGTTAAAAGTCCTTTCAACCCATTAATGCATTCTTGATCTTTAACAGAAAATGTTTTAGTTGATACAACCATGTTTATATCAGTTAAAACGTTTTACAAACATTTTCTAAGTATAAAACAATCGATTGAATCGCGTATTAATCGATTGATTTGTTTAAAAACCTCTTTATAAAACTTTCCAAGTTATTTTAGCTGATATAAAGTCGTTTCAATCGATTGAAAATCTGCACATATATTTTCAAGTCATTTTAATCGATTGAAAGTTCGTTTTAATCGATTGAAAAGATTTTCTAAGTTATTTTAATCGATTGAAATGCGTTTTAATCGATTGAAATAAGTCTGATCGGTCATAATTCAATTCTGATCGATCATAACCAACTCTGATCGGTCATAATCTCATTCTGATCGATCATACTGACATCCAAAGTGATTTTAATCGATTGAAACGTGTTTTAATCGATTAAAATAATTCTAATCGCTCATATTTAAGATCTGATCGATTATATTGCATTCTGACCTATTACATTCGAATTCTAATCGGTCATAAAGAGTTTTAATCGATTAAAAGGTTTTTGTATCAATTAAAATACTGTAAAAACACTTTTTAAAACATTCTAAGTGTTTTTAATTGTTTCTTTCAAAACTATATCAGTTAAAAACATTGTTAAGAAAGTTCTTTGTCAAAATGCTTTTGTTTGATTTGTTTAAAACTATTTTTGAGGCATTTTGCAAAATGAGTGAAGAAGCTTTATGCAGTGGAAAAGGTAAAGTGGTTTTACCTAAGCTTTCTGTTAAGACACACTAAGTCTTCAGCTCCATTCTTCTGAGTGACTTGTTTGACTGCTGCAGAGTTGACCCTTGACTTTATCTTTGACTTCATCAAATCACTGAGATCTTTGCTAGGATCACTTTCAGTCTCCCCCTATTTGATGAAGACAAACACCATTTTGAAAAAACAATCTCTGCAAAATAAGTCACTTGATAATGCAGTTAGGTGAGAAATATAAGAATGTAATAAAGTTTTGTTTCTCCCCCTAAAACTTATTTCTCCCCCTAAAATGTTGCACTTAAATTTATCTTAAAGTGATGCAACTATTTCTCCCCCTTTTGACTTCATCAAAAATAGGGAAACAGAAGAGAAAAGAATAAAATGTAAGGTTTCGAAAAATATGCTCAAGTTTTTGAAAAAACAAAGTGAATCAATATTTCACTCATGAAAAGAATCAATTAAAGTTGATTCAAACTTATCTCCATTAACACGTTTGTAATGAATACAATTAACACGTGTAAAGATAAGGGAATCACGCTTTAGTAGCATGTTTACAGAAACAGCCATTAACTAAAGCCTTTAATCCTCTTTTCAGAATAAAAATCGATTAAAAACAGAACATAATCGGTTAAAATGATCTTGGTAAATTATTTTAATCGATTGAAAGAAAAGTTTAATCGATTAAAACATTTAAGATTTTGAAAACATGAAACTTTAGTAAAAATAATCGATTATTTCGATTTTGAATCGATTAAAACATGTTGAAATTTGCTGTTTAAGTTTATTTAACCAATTAAAAAGTGTTTTTATTAACTAAAACAACCAGATTTTGAAAATCATGATATATCTGATGTGAATATCTCGTATCTAATCTATTGGATATGTAGTGAACTGATTGTCTAGATCAATATCAACTATTTTTCACTGATAATCTACCACTATCAGATTTAATTTTAAGTTTGGCTAATTTTACTGTTATAAGACAGTTTTAAAAGGTTTTAATCGATCAATGCCCAGTTTTAAAAGAGATTCAGGGATCTATCATCTACTTCTATCTAAGCCAGTTCAATCTAGATTTAGATCCTAAATCATATTTAACCAAAGCTAGATCAAGAGTCCCTGGTATAACACCAGTTAATATTACAATCCATGCAAAAAATATAAAGATAGAAATAAGCAGAAGATAAAGATGATGAGGGGAACTAGTCATCCCAATTTCCCTGATTGAACTTGCTTATCCACCAGCTTGGTGATCATTCATTTGATCCCCACCAATATCAAAAGATAATAGGCTTTCCTTTTTGCTTGGAACCAATTTTGCTCTATCAACTATTTGAGTCAACAACTGCTGTCACTCTGCGATCTAGCAATAGAACAGCAGAAACTTTTCCTGAAAAGAAATCTTTTAGCAGTTTACTGTTACTATTGACTGCATTACAGCCCATGGTTGACACTCAATGGAATTAAATGTTTCTATAGGAACATCAACTATTACACATTTGAGGCATAATCATGTACTGACTGACTTACTTTCATGTCAAATCCCACACAGAATGCATGATACCATAAATTGCATGAATCACAGATTAATGATGTACTGAGATAGGAATTTCCTTTCAAAATAGCCAACCCATTTTGAACCCTGCAGTTATCATTATCCAAGCAAATAACTGTATTTTTATTAATGTAGTATGATGGGTGTTATTCTCACTTATAGTGAACCAGTCATCATTATCTTTTGAGGAATGAGTCATTTTTAACTTTGTTGTTTCCAGTGGTATCATATGCACAAGTGATTAACAAAAAACTTATTCTGGTAGAGTGGGCAATGATTAGTAATGAGGACAGGTGATGACAATCAATCCAGAATTCTAAAACAATATAAAATTTATCCCTGTACCACGTTATTCAATTTTTGAATTTCTGTCCCAGATTGGTTCCCTTGCAGTGTCACCTCGTGACATTGATGATTAAAGCAAATTATCAGGGTTGCACAGTTCAATGAATTTCACCAAGAGTTTTGAACCAATGCATGCTCAAGATTATTTCAGAAATATTGCTAGGTAATATCAAGAAATCTAATGTAAACATTTGTTCATTGAACTTCCTAGTCATCAACAATTTATTACCAGAATCAACTATCACTTAAAAAATCTTTGATAAACTATGTTTTCAGTCCTAATAGTTTGACCTGTTTGTAACTAGTGTCTATAAGAAAAGTTACAGTCTATTCTTTGATAATTTCTTTGATTTTCAGTGTATTACCATGCAGCATTCCATGTAAGGACATCTACAGCTTGAATCATGACTATGTTAAAATAACATTTTCATCTATGGATAACTTTCCTACATGTAAAGTTTGCAGTATTTCAATCGGCAATAACTTTCCCACATTTATTCCACTAGTCTTAGTTTCTAATTAAAGATCTGTTCAGCATGTGCGACACAATTTACAGGACAGTGGGTGAATCAGTTAATTTGTTCTTGGGAATAATGTTGATTTGGTCAAAGAAATCTTTAAAGATTTATTGCAGATAATAGACATCTGAGTTTTTGTTTTGAATTTCCCTGTCAAACTTCAATTAGATGTTATAAGTCTTGTTTACAGATCCTAATCAATTGATTAATCAACTCATTATCTATTAATTTGATTCTTGTCATTAGAGTTGAAAACATCTACAGTGAATTAATCGATTTGTTTTATAAAAGGATCGATTAGTTTAATACAGAATGAAATCAATAACATGACACCAGAATTTAAATCGATTAAAACGTAAATGAATCGATTAATTTTGATACCTAAGTGTTTTTAGTTGATATAAATTTATTCTAATCGATTAAAACGACTAAACCAACATCCTGAGATTCAGTTCAATCGATTATTTCGATATTTCAATCGATTAAAATCGATCGGACAGATATCAGGAAGTTATTTTAATCGATTAATATTGATTTATATCAATTAAAACAATTAATTTAAATACACAGAACCTGGTTTCGCAGCTTTGATCTTCAAGGGATTCCCAGACTTGTTCCTGCAAAACAATTAAGTATTTTTCTGGTACCCTTTATAATTATTGGGTCCTGATCATGTTATTTGAAAAGAATTAATCTTTGGAACCCATTTCATTCTTCCTTTAGGAATGGCATACTTTTTGATTCTGCAATATTTAACAGAATGCCCTTTCTTCATGCAGGTAAAAACATTTGATAAATGGAGATGAAACTGTTTTACTATATGCAAAATAATTTTTGAATGCTCTTGTTTTCTTTCCAATAGATGGTGTATAACCTATGCCACCACGTTCAATAACTAATTTTTGGGAATTAAGTATCTTATCAAGATTATTTTTTCCTTGTGCCAATTTAGATGAGGTTTTTACTAGATATGATACTTGTTTCTGGAACTCAGGACAGTTTTTGCAATCTTTAATATTACACATGCAATCAGTATCATTCTCTAATTCTAACTTAGTTTCTTCATCAGTTATTTTCTTTTCAAGAAGAATGATCTTGTTTTCTAAAAGCCTATTCATGCTTTTCAATTTTCTATTTTCAGTTTCTAATTTCTTTGCTACTTGCATGTATTTCAAGAAAAGCATCTTGTAATGAGCTATAGTTCATAGATTCAGAACTTACACTGGTATTTGGTGATTCTGAGTTGACCATCAAGCATATTTCTGGTGCTTCTTCATAGGTCTTTTCAAGAATCTTCCACATTTGTGCAGCTTGTTTGGCAATGTGCAATCCTGAAAAGATCATTTTTGTTAAGGGCGGATAAGATGATGTTCTTGGCAATACAATCATCTTGAATTCTGTTAGCAATATCAATTTCCTGTTCAATAACATTCCAAGCATTTATACTAACAGATTTCAATGAAGATTTTCATCCTTATTTTCCAATATAGGTAATCTGTTCCACTTAACAGTGGAGGTCTATCAATGCACGCTCCCTCGAAAATGCCATGGATCGAAGTAACTTGATTAACTTTCAAGCACCTCGCTCTGATGCCAATTGTTAGAAAAGTAGTTTTAAATCAAGAGGGGGGGTGAATTGATTTTTGAAAGTTTTTCGCAATACACAGATTATCTAATTCGAAAATTAAGATTACTTATGAATTCACAAATTACAATGCAATCAAACAGTTTAAGTGCAGCAGCAGAAATTAAAGAGAGAAAGGTTAGGAAAGATTTCACCGGTAATTTTATACTTGGTTCACCCAATACCAGGGCTACGTCCAGACTCCAGCCAAATTCCAGCTTGGGTTCCACTAGAATAGATGTTTTACAGACTCACCCTCTTACACCTATTCTAACTCTCCACCAAGAACCAAATTCCAGCTCTTGGAAACCTCTGCAACCAAATTCCAGCTGCAAGAGAAACCAGTGCCCAAATTCCAGGCACCACACACAAGAACCAAATTCCAGCTCTTGCTTTAACCTTTCCACCAAGAACCAAATTCCAGTTCTTGGCAACTTTCTACAACAGCTGCAGAAAACTTGTACCCAAATTCCAGGTACAAAACAGTACAAATGAATGAATAGAAATTGAAAAGAAGAAACAAAGAAAGCTCAAACCGGATTACACCAATCCACAGTCTAGCTTCTTCTTCAAAGAAATGCAAAGTGCCTCAAGAAAGATTTCAAAAGAAGTTCACAAAAACAGTTGTGTATCTTTCTTGAAAAATGCTAATAGTTGCTTGTATTGATTGCTTGAATTGTGTAAAACTGATATTCAATCTCTGTTTAAAAGTTTCAAGCAATTCTGTTTATAAAAGAGTATTTTCAAATCTGCTGCATTAATTAATCCTGCTGAAAGTTTGTTTTAATCTGTTGAAATAGCCGTTATAATCTGTTAAAAGTCCTTTCAACCCATTAATGCATTCTTGATCTTTAACAGAAAATGTTTTAGTTGATACAACCATGTTTATATCAGTTAAAACGTTTTACAAACATTTTCTAAGTATAAAACAATCGATTGAATCGCGTATTAATCCGATTGATTTGTTTAAAAACCTCTTTATAAAACTTTCCAAGTTATTTTAGCTGATATAAAGTCGTTTCAATCGATTGAAAATCTGCACATATATTTTCAAGTCATTTTAATCGATTGAAAGTTCGTTTTAATCGATTGAAAAGATTTTCTAAGTTATTTTAATCGATTGAAATGCGTTTTAATCGATTGAAATAAGTCTGATCGGTCATAATTCAATTCTGATCGATCATAACCAACTTCTGATCGGTCATAATCTCATTCTGATCGATCATACTGACATCCAAAGTGATTTTAATCGATTGAAACGTGTTTTAATCGATTAAAATAATTCTAATCGCTCATATTTAAGATCTGATCGATTATATTGCATTCTGACCTATTACATTCGAATTCTAATCGGTCATAAAGAGTTTTAATCGATTAAAAGGTTTTTGTATCAATTAAAATACTGTAAAAACACTTTTTAAAACATTCTAAGTGTTTTTAATTGTTTCTTTCAAAACTATATCAGTTAAAAACATTGTTAAGAAAGTTCTTTGTCAAAATGCTTTTGTTTGATTTGTTTAAAACTATTTTTGAGGCATTTTGCAAAATGAATGAAGAAGCTTTGTGCAGTGGAAAAGGTAAAGTGGTTTTACCTAAGCTTTCTGTTCAGACACACTAAGTCTTCAGCTCCATTCTTCTGAGTGACTTGTTTGACTGTTGCAGAGTTGACCTTTGACTTTATCTTTGACTTCATCAAATCACTGAGATCTTTGCTAGGATCACTTTCAGTCTTGAGAACAATGTTTCTACTTTTCTTTTCTGCATTTTCTTGTTCTTTAAACCTATTGATCTCCAACTCGTGTTCCCTTAGCTTACCAAACAATGATGCAATAGTCATCTCAGTTAAGTCTCTTGATTCTGATATAGTTGTCACCTTTGGTTGCCAAGTTCTGTCCAGACATTTTAGAATCTTGATGTTTAACTCTTCCTTGTCAAATGTCTTGCCTAATCCAATTAGATGATTGACTATATGCGTGAATCTTTTTTGCACATCTGCAATGGTTTCACCTTGCTGCATTTTGAACAATTCATAGTCTCTAATTAATTCATGCTTTCTTGCCCTTTTCACGTCAGAGGTACCCTCATGAGTGACCTCTAGAATCTCCCACATTTCTTTGGCAGAGGCACATTGAGAAACCCTGAAAAACTTATCAAGATTTAAGGCAGAGGTAATAATGTTCTTAGCAGTATAATCATATTGAACTTTCCTATTTTCTGCATCAGTTAATTCAGCCCAGTCTTTTTCAACAATTTTACCATCTACTGTATTAGTTGGTTTGAAAGGCCCATTAACAATTGTATCCCAAATACCCCTGTCAAGAGATTCAATAAAGATTTTCATTCTAACCTTCCAGAAAGAATAATTCACACCAGCAAATAGAGGAGGCCTATTGATGGAGGCTCCTTCCGAAAAAGTCATCTTTCCCTCAGCCATTTAAACCTTTCTTGGACCGAATTCTTGAGTAACTTACAAGAACCAGCTCTGGTACCAATTGTAAGAATTAATGGTTGAGTTCAAGAGGGGGGGTGAATTGAACTTTTGAAATCTTTTTCGAAAAACACTCTTTCTTTTGGAAGAATGGTTAATCTTTATCCAATCTTTTATTAGGCAGATTTGGTTTTAAACAAAGCAAGAATATAAGCAAGAATTGAAAAGAGATGAAAGTAGAAATTCAACACAAGAGTTTATACTAGTTCACTCTTTCCCAGAGCTACATCCAGTTCTTGACAAATCTGCCAAGTTCAACTAATTCCAAGTGAAAATACAAACCAGTAGATATACACCAATCTACCCCAAGAACTATCTTACAACACCACAAGATAGACTCTTGAATTAACCACCCAGTAACCAAAACCAGTTACTGTAACCTGTGCAGATTCAAACCCAATCTACACAATTAACCTTTGTACAAGTGTATGAAAAGAATAAACCTGGACTGCAACTTTAACAATATAGAAGTCCAGAAGCAATTTCCCTAACTCAGAACTTTCTCTCTTGATGAACTTTTAACAATCTTGATCTAAACGCCTTATGATATGAAAAGTTTTATGAATGCACAGAGAAAGGCACGAATATGAGAGCTCTAAGATTGCTTTCAAATGTTTTCAAAATTATATTCCAAAAGAGAAATCAAAACTGTATTTATAGAGTAAAAGAGAGAGACTAATAGATTCAATCGATTTTAAATGATATTTCAATCGATTGATTTCATTTAAATCTCATTCAATCGGTTAATTCGAGTTTTCAATGGATTGAAATAGTTAGAAGAAAAATGGTAGCTCTCTGTTTCAACAGATTAAAATATATTTCAACAGATTAAAATCCTGTGATACCTTAGAATGAAAAAATGATCTCTCTGTTTCAACAGATTAAAACTCATTTCATTATATTGAATTTCTAAGATACTTCAAAGTGAAAAATAACATCTCTTTGTTTCAACAGATTGAACTTGATTTCAACAGATTAAAATTGCGAAACCTTTAATATGGAAAAATCATTAAGAACATTTTAACCTGTTGATTCTGCGATTCAATCAATTAAAATTTTGACAACATATGAACATTTCCTATTTTAAGTGATTTTAACAGATTGAAACTTCTTTTTAACAGATTGAAAAACTCAGTTTGTTATTTTAATGCTTAAAGGTTGGTTTTTCATGCAGTAAAATAAGTTCAATGAGATGCATCATTTAAAGGAGCTTATCACAAGATCTATTGAACAATCAAGAGATTAAATTCTAAACTTATAACTTATTCACCTACACACCCACAAACTAAACTCTATATGTCTTCATCAAATCCAACAAGTGCTTCACCAGGGAGTCCCAGAACACAAAATCTGGCCAAAACAGTCGAGATGGTTGTCCCAGAAGTTGGGAAGGCCGTCTCAGTCAGCCCAGACGGCCGTCCCACGTGCCAGACAGCCATCCCAACTAGTTTTGACACTTGGGACAGTCGTCCCAGATCCCAGACAGCCGTCCCGGCCTCTGCAGACGACCATCCCTGTTTTCTACACCCTAGACGGCCGTCCCGAGCTACCAGGCTGAAAAAACTATAAATAGGAAGCTCATTTGAGCGTTTTTCACACTCCAGACACTTGTCTTCTCTCCCTCTTTCGAATGAACTCTCTGATTGCCTAGAAAGGTAACAATCGATTAAGGAAGATTCTTCCAGCATTCGATTCTTCTTAAAATTTTGGTAGAGTCAGTCCTGTAATTGGGGAGGAGAGACTTTGTAGAGCAGGGGATTGCCAAAACGCATCCTCACAGTTAAAGATTTGCAATAAAAAGCTTGCTACGGAGGTTCTTTTCACTTCTCTTCTCCTTTATTGCTTTATGTATGCAATAGAAAATAAAATCATGTAGATAGTCATTTTTAAAATATTGTACAATAAAATAGGGTAATAGCGTAATTTCTCTTAATCTTTACTTTATGAATTAATCCATCATAGGGAACCCGAAAGGGGCGTTGTGGGGTGCTAACACCTTCCCCACGCGTAACTAACTCCCTTACCTAACTCTGGTTATAATGGCCAAGTTTGGTTTTTCTTAAAATCAATGCCTTTTTATCCTTTTCCAATGTTTATGGTCAAAACATTGGTGGCGACTCCATAAGAACCCTTTTTCGAAAACCTTACTTTTATTAGAGGATAGTTCAGTTGTTGAGCACCTCAGAAGCAATGAACACATTTTAAAATAAAACGCGAGTCTAAACCATATTTTCGCGACCGCTCGCATAAACGTTCAAGATGTCCCTAGACGTCGGAACGGATGGCGGCGACACCCCCCCTTTACCTGACTAGTCGACTGTTGGCCTGTCATGCCAAGAAGATCAACTAGAGGGTAAAGGAGTTGACCCTCTTGCCCGGTTACCCTTCGGATGTTCCGTCTTGCGGTGGTTGATCTTCTGGGGAAAAGTGTGTTGTGCGCCTCCAGGATGCTCCTTCTGATGGTAGCTGATCCTTTTGGTTGACACGTGGTAGAACCTCAGGATACTCCTTCTGACGGTAGTTGATCCTTCGGTTGATGAGTATAAACCCCCCATCAGGCTGGTAGTTGCAGTCCACTGTGGGTCAGACTGGATGAGTATAAACCCCCAATCAGGCTGGTAGTTGCGACTTACTGATCTGGCTCGCGTGCAGATCAGGCGCACCTCGTGCGCAAGTTGATAGGTATGAACCCCTATCAGGTTGGTACAGTCCACTGCGTAGGACTGGTGGTGGTGGCTTACTGCTCAGTCGTTCATGCGCCAGTGTTGTGATACTTTCTTTTGTCTTTGCTTTTGTCTTTTCTGGGAGTGGTCGTCCGGTTTGTGTCGAGGATTACTCTGACTCTTTCGGTGGTCATCCGTCTTGGTGTCTATCGGGTTGTCTTGTTTCTTTGTCGCTCGTCTTTTGTTGGTCGTTGAAAAAACTCTTGGTCAATGTAGTTGATGTATATTTTTGGTAAAGTCGGTGAAGTCTTATGGGGATACTTTTGGGTGTTTTCTGTTTTCGAATGCAAGCACAGAGCTAATTTTCTCACATGAATACTTTTTAGTTTTTATTTGTCTGAAGTATTTTTGTTTGTTTTGACTTTGACAAAGCTACTTTTGTGCGACTATTTGTGTGTGGATGCTCTAAATGCAATCTATTTTTAGTTGGGGCACCTAGAAAGCGACTGGTATTTTCTTTGCTGTTTTCCAGTGATTATCCTTATGAAAATTTTGTTTTTGTTTTAGCCCTATCTTTTGCCTAGACCGCCCTTTGCGGGTTTTCGATCTAGCGGGCTTGCCTTAATTTTTGCTTAGGATATCTCGGCGGGCTTTTTCCTTTTTATGAAGGCCTTAACTTTTGCCTAGATCGCCCTTTGTGGGTTTTCGATCTAGCAGGCTGCCCTATTTTTGCCGGAGAATGTCCTAGCAGGCGCTATTTATTTTGATCTTTTTTCTTTATCTTATGCTTTCTTGTATTGCTTGTTTATGCATGCTCATGTTTCATTAATACAGAGGCATTCTCACAAGTAGGTCAAGAGAAGAGAAGACAATTTTTATTGATATAATCAAATGGTTTATTTTTATAGGAGGATTTACAAAGGAATTTATAAGCAGGGCTGGCCAAGGTTGGCTAAACTGTGTAGGATATAAAAATCATGCTCGTGATTTCTGTTTCTCTGTTTTTCCTGGTTGTTTCAATTGAGATGCTCGAGCTCGAAGTGAAGATCATGCGAAGTCTGCTTGCTTTTGGGAAGGTATTACCTTAGTCGCCTTGCGGTTTTCGGCTAAGGTGATCATTGCTCCTTTCCTTTTTTTTTTTTTTGAAACCTCTAATTTTTGCCTAGGACGTATCCTAGCGAGGAATATGGACCCTATCTTTTGCCCAGGACGCTCTTTACGAGTTTTCATCCTACCGGGTCATGAGAAATGTCTTCAAGCATAGTATTTCTTTACCGCATATGAGTTGATTGGATGTCGAAGCTCTTCTCCATCCATGTTGGTGAGGATAAAGGCTCCTCCTGAGAAGGCTCGCTTGACCACAAAGGGTCCTTCATAGTTTGCTGCCCATTTTACAATTTTATCTTTCTGGGCTGGAAGCAATTTCTTTATTACCAGCTCCCCTTCTCAGAAAGTGCGGGGATAGATTTTCTTGTCGTAAGCTTTCTTGATCTTCTTTTGATAAACTTGCCCCTGACATATGGCGTCCAACCATTTTTCTTCAATTAGGTTCAGTTGATCGTATTGGCTTTGGACATATTCGGCTTCTGTCAATTTTGCTTCCATAACAACTCGCAGGGAGGGTATTTCGACCTCTATTGGTAGTACAACCTCCATGTCGTATACGAGGGAAAACAGAGTAGCCGCTGTGGAGGTTCGTACTGACGTTCGGTATCTGTGCAGGGCAAAGGGCAACATTTCATGCCAATCTTTGTATGTTACTACCATCTTTTGGATGATTTTCTTGATGTTCTTATTGGCTGCCTTTACTACACCGTTCATCTTAGGTCGGTATGGAGAGGAATTGTGGTGTTGAATTTTGAAATCTTGACATAATTCCTCCATCATCTTATTGTTGAGGTTGGTCCCATTATCAGTAATGAGCCGATGAGGGATGCCATACCGACATAGAATATTTTTCTTGATGAAGGTGGTCACCACTTTTCTAGTCACGTGCGCATATGATGCTACCTCAACCCATTTGGTAAAATAGTCAATGGCCACCAAGATAAAACGATGACCATTAGATGCTTTGGGTTCAATGGGTCTGATGACATCCATGCCCAACATAGAGAATGGCCATGGTGTAGCCTGGGTACTGAGAGGTGCGGGCGGAATGCGAATATTATTAGCATAGATTTGGCATTTGTGACATTTTTTAGTATAATGGTGACAATCGGCCTCCATTGTGGACCAGAAATACCCTGCCCTTAAGATTTTCTTTGTCATGACATGCCCAGGTGCGTGGATCCCAAAGGCTCCTTTATGAATTTCTCTGATCAAGGTTTGGGCTTCTTCATGGTCCACACACCTTAAGAGAGTGGAATCAAAACTCTTTTTGGGCTCCAAAATCGAAACTCTCTGATCAAGGTTTTGGGCTCCTATTCCGTGTCCAAACATGTTTGAGGCTCCGTCGAAGAACATGGTCCATGCCTCTTCTTTGGTCTCTTCGTGTTCAATGTGCATGATATGTTTATTAGGAAAGTCGTCTTATAGGGACTGATACTCGTTCGTTGATCCATGGGCTAGATAGTCCGCTAGGGGGCTACCTTCAATAGCTTTTTGGGTGACATGAATGATGTCGAACTCTGAGAGGAGCACTTGCCACCTAGCTATTCTTCCAATCAGAATGGGCTTCTCAAAGAGGTATTTGATTGGATCCATTTTGGAGACCAACCATGTTGTGTGTCGAGCCATGTATTGTCGGAGACACTGAGTGACCCACACCAATGCGCAACAAGTTTTTTCAAATGGTGTATAACGGGTCTCATAATCTAGGAACTTTTTGCTGAGATAATAGATAGCTCGCTCCTTTCTCCCGATTTCGTCCTGTTGACCGAGCACACATCCCATAGACTCTTCGAGTATTGATAAATATAGGATCAGAGGTCTCCCTTCAACGGGTGGTACCAACACTGGCAGATTGGATAAGCATGTTTTGATTTTATCGAATGCTTGTTGGCATTCTTCATTCCATACCGTTGGTTGATTTTTGCGCAATAGTTTAAAGATGGGTATACATTTATCTGTAAACTGTCCAATGAAACAGGCAATATAGTTGATTCGGCCCAGAAACCCTCTGACCTCCTTTTCCGTGCTTGGTGGGGGCATTTCCAAAATCGCCTTGGTTTTGTCAGGGTCCACCTCGATTCCTCTTTTGCTGACAATGAACCCCAAGAGTTTTCCTGACCGTACTCAGAAAGTACATTTTGCTGGGTTTAGTTTGAGTTGATACTTTCAGAGCCGATCGAATAGCTTCTTGAGATATTGAATGTGGTCCATTTCGTTTATGGATTTGGCAATCATGTCATCCACGTATACTTCTATTTCCTTGTGGATCATGTCATGGAATAGCGTGACCATAGCCCTTTGATAGGTAGCCCCTGCATTCTTGAGTCCGAAAGGCATTACTCGATAGCAGAAAGTACCCCACGACGTGATGAAAGAGGTTTTTTCTCTATCTTCGACAGCCAATTTAATTTGATTGTACCCCGCATACCCGTCCATGAAGGAAGGAATAAAGCGTGTTGGTAGTAGTATGACCTACTAGTGTGTCTATATGTGGTAAAGGAAAGTCATCCTTTGGACTTGCTCGATTGAGGTCCCTATAATCCACGCATACCCTGACCTTACCGTTATTTTTTATGACAGGCACTATGTTGGCCAACCACTCAGGGTATTTAGACACTACTAGGAAATTGGCGTCTAGCTGCCTTTGTATCTCTTCCTTAATCATTAAGGACCAATCTGGCTTGATTCTTCTGAGTTTTTTCTTCACAGGTCGGAACCCTTCTTTTATTGGCAGTCTATGCTCCACTATACTTGTGTCGAGCCCGGGCATGTCATGGTAGGACCAGGCGAATACATCCATATACTCCTTTAGAAGTTGTGTCAGTCCTTCCCTTATGCTACTATCTATTTGGGTGCCAATGTTTATCTTTTTCTCATCATCCCCTTCTCCCAAATTGACATTTTATGTTTCTTCTTGATGCAGTTGTATAATGCGTCCTTCTTTCTCCAACATTCTCTGTATGTCCGGGGAAATGGTCCCCTGCTCACTGTCGAACTCGACCCATTCGCCTTTGTCTTTCGGGGTCCACAGAGATTCATCAATCACAGACATGATGTTTTTTTTGGGTTCTGTTTTAGTTATAGATTTTATTATTCAATTATATTTGAAAGAATAATAAATAAAAGGGGGAAAAGAATGAAATGAATATGAAAAGAAAATGCCTTGTGTATTAAGGAAAATGAAAGTGTATGTACAAGCCCTTTTAATCAGAGTTCCTACGGCCACGGGCGGGGACCGCAGGAGATACAAGAGAAAGCTTTAAAAAAAGCACCCTAGGGGCTGATCCTCCCAGTCCTCCCTCTCTGCTATTCTAGTTTTGATAGAGGTTTGGCGTCGAAATCAGAAGCAGAGGCATCAAAAGTTATCCACCCGGCGTCGATCAATTCTTGGACCCGATACTTAAGGGTCAAGCAATTTTCTATTAAGTGCCCGAGTGATAATCGCATTTCTCGTTCAGTTTATACCACTCGGGGTAGGGAGGCTCTATCTGCTTCTTGGGAGGAACGCAGGTCAAGAGTTTGGCCTCCAACAGCTGAGGCAGCAGTTAACCATAGGAAGTTGAGATGGGAGTGAACTTCCTTTCTTTCTTGCGAGGCTGCCGAGCTGCTTGTGGAGCGGAAGAAGGAGTAGCGAAATTAATTGCGTGCACAATTTCATCCTTCTTCCTGCCGGCGGGTTTTCTGAATGAGACGCCAGCATGGGAAAACTGTGCTATCTTCCCACTTCTCAACCCCTGCTCTACTCTTTCCCCTATAGTGACTATGTTCGAAAAAAGATTAGAGGTACTGGCTATTGCCTTATCGTAGTACGCTCCAGTCAATGAATCTATGAACATAGTCACCGTCTTCTTATCTGTCAACGGAGGCTCTATCTGGGCGGCCATTTCCCTCCACCTTTAGGCATACGCTTTGAAGGATTCGTCGTTCCTTTTGCTTAGGGTCCTGAGATCTTACCTGTCAGGGGTAAGATCGATATTGTATCGGTAACGACGAAGAAAAGCGTCAGCCAACTGTTTCCAGTTTTGAACCTGCCCTCTTTCCAACTGGATGTACCAGTTGAGAGCTGTGTCAGCCAAACTCTCCTGGAAGCAGTGGATCAGGAGTTTTTCATTTTCATCATGCGCCACACTCTTGCGACAGTACATTGTAAGGTGGTTCTTGGGGCAGGTCAGCCCGACGTACTTGGGGAAGTCCGGGATTTTGATCTTTGGAGGGAAATGGATGTTCTTTACTAGGCACATGTCTGCCACCTCTTTGACGTCGAAGTTGTGCCCCTCCACCGCCTTCAGTCTTTCCTCTAGGGCGGAGATTTGTTGTTTGGACACCTCAGGGGTGAGGATGTGCGCAGTCCGAGCATTGGACTAGAGGTGTGCTTTTTTATCGTAGAAGAATTCCTCTTCCTCCTCCTCTTCATGGCGAGAGGCGTGTTGCTTGGGCTTCGCCCTTGTTTTGACCTTGGCGCACGACCTCCATCAACTGAGCCATTTGCTCCCGGAGGGCATTAACCTCTGCGGTGAGCTTACGATTTTGTTCCTCCAGGTTTTCCATAGCTCTTGCTCCGTACACGGGTTCGGACAGGGAGAGGACAAACCACTTTCTAGAATGCCCAAAAGGAGTTTATTAATGCGTGTTGAGTATGGGACTAATATGGATATGTTTCTGTATGAGAGATTCTGTTTGGATGATGCCGAATGTGCTCTTTTTTTATTTTCTCTCTTGGTTTTTCTCCACTCATGATATGATGTAATATGAATGTTTTGACTTTGTCAAAAATCATCTTATTTATTTTGGATTTATTTGATTTAGGTCTTTATTTGGTTTTATTTTTTATTATTTTTACTTTATAACCTTTTATCTTCTCTATCGGACTGCGTGGCTACTTAGCTTACAAAGAACCTGAAACCAGGCTAGCAAAAAGGCAGACTGTCTGAGATAAAAATGGCTTTATGCGAAAGAATAATGTTTAGTGTCCCTTATCTCTTCTGTCGGACTGCGAGACTACTTAGCTTACAAAGAACCTGAAACCAGGCTAGCTAAAAGGCAGACTGTCCGAGATAAGGGCGTTTATAAAAAATGTTTTTTGTGATTTTTCTGTTGTTTGGTTATGCTATGCAATAAAATGCAACAAACAAATGCACACACAATTCAATCATCCGCGAACAGGCGAGAAGTCGTTTTAATCACGAGGTAGGGTTTTCCTGCAGAAAAGTGCATTGGCAAGGGTAGGTTCTAACTGTTCTCACCAAGGCTTCGGCCCCCAAGGTGCCCCCAAGGTGCCCCCATTATAGGGTCCCCACTCTCCAGCC
This sequence comes from Sphenostylis stenocarpa, assembly GCA_963425845.1. Classification (NCBI taxonomy): domain Eukaryota; kingdom Viridiplantae; phylum Streptophyta; class Magnoliopsida; order Fabales; family Fabaceae; genus Sphenostylis; species Sphenostylis stenocarpa. The sequence continues at coordinate 69,645,563 of OY731403.1, forward strand.
TTCCGACCATGCTTAGCACTAAGGCCATAGTCAGTCTTTGTGCCAAAAGAGGAAGGTTATCACCTTGAGTGGTGGTTTCCGATCACACCGGTGGGCTCAAGGCCATCACTACAGCGAACCGTACTTGCCACCCACTCCCTATGGATTTCTCACTTGCCCCCGGGTATAGAGGGAACTGTTGTGTGCAAAGGTTTGCGTACAATTTGTATTTCAAACAATTGCGTAAACATAAACAAACAAACAGTTATTAAAGTCAAACAATTAAAACATGTTATAATACAAGGTAGGGTAAAAGCGTAATTTCTTAGTTTATTTATTAAACTGACCCATCACTAAATGGGATCAACTCTCTAGGCTTCCCCAGTGGAGTCGCCATCTGTCGCCGCCGTCAAAAAGAGGCGGTCGGAGCGATGCGACGGTTCTGACTTTTCCATTTTTTGCGTTTTTATGGGTGATGTTACAACACCTTTAGGTTGTCCGATAACCGGGCTGAACCGAAGGGCGAGGTTTTCGAAACGATGTTCTTAGATCGTCCGATAATCGGGCTGACCTAAGAACAAATTTGAAAGGGTTGGTTTTGGAAAACCAACTTTGGTCGTTAAAAGCAGAGTTGGGTAAGAGAGTTAGTTATGTGTAAGAGAAGTGTTAGTTCCCTTACGACGCCCCTTTCGAGTTCCCTATTATAGGCAAGTTATTTTATAGATAAACTTTCGAAAAGACATTTTTACCCTTTTATTTGCGGAATTAAAATAATGACTACATGACCCTAATGTCTATTATGCAATTTAATCATAAAAATAAAGACAGTAAAGGGGAGGGAGAGAGTGAAGAAACCTCCGAAACAAGCTTTTTGATTAATTCTCTTAAAGATAGGGTGCGTTTTGGCAACCCTTCACTCTTACAACGCCGAAAATTGCTCTCGAAACGCTATAAAAAGTTCTCTAAGACACTCAGAAACTCCGGAAATGCTTCGGAGGGACTCTAGGAAGAGAATTTGAAGAAAGTGTAGAAGGGAAAGTGGAAGAACTATGTGAAATGAGGGGAGGGGAGTGCTCACTATTTATAGGGATTCGCGCCTGTCAGGTCGAGACGACGGTCTCGACTAGCAAGGTCGAGACAGTCGTCTTGCCATTCGGGACAGTCGTCTCGACTTGTTTAAGTGGCGAGACCATTGTCTCGTTTGGCGAGACGGTGGTATCAACTTTCCAAGTGACGAGAAGGCCTTCTCGCCAAATGGGAGGTGGGTCTCGCCATTGGCAAGTGGCGAGACGGTGATCTCGACTTGCATCAATGGCGAGACGGCGGTCGCAACTCCTGAAGGCAAAAATCCTTATTTTTATACAGAAAATCCTTCCTATTCTAACGTGGGGCCTAATAGTCTCTCCTAGTGGCTTTTTAGGCTTCATCCATCTTCGAATAGGAGGTCTTCTACTCTAATTTTGAGGCTGGGCAAGATTTGGGGTCTACAGTGGAGATACGGGGAATCTTCACCAATAAAGGAGGATATCTCCAATATAGCCGGTATTGGGGGCATGACTAGAAGTGGAAGGGTCTACTCCCCCAAGGACCTACAAGAGGATGCCCCCAAGAATAAAGGAAAACATAAACGGACCGAAGAAAAAGAAAATAAAGAATCCAAGGAGGAGACTGAGGAATTACTCCAGTTCATAAGACAAAACGAGTATTCCATTATTGATAAACTCAATCACACACCTGCAAAGATAACTCTGTTATCTCTAATGATGAGCTCGGAACCACATAGAAACGCCCTGATGAAGGTCTTGAGCGAAGCGCATGTACCTCATAGTATATCCCAAGAAAAGGTTGAGAGGATCGTCGGTCACATTATGGCAAGCGATCACCTCACCTTCACAGAGGAAGAACTCCCTCTCGAGGGGTCAAGCCACAACAAACCCTTGCACATTTCCATCAAGTGCAAGGAGTACCTCATTGCTAAAGTTCTTGTGGATAACGGGTCATCCCTGAACGTGATGCCCAAGTGCACACTGGACAAGTTGACTATCCAAGGAACCCATCTGCGCCCAAGTAGCACTATCGTTCGAGCCTTTGACGGATCCAAACAAGAAGTAGTGGGGGAAGTAAATTTACCAATCCAAGTCGGACCCGTTATCTTCAACGTCGATTTCCACGTAATGGACATTACTCCTGCGTATAGTTGTCTCCTTGGCAGGCCTTGGATTCATGACGCTAAGGCAGTACCTTAAACGCTCCACCAGAAAGTCAAGTTTATAGTAGATGACAAACTGGTCACAGTCCAAGCAGAAGACAATATCCTGATTAGTGGACCGTCTACCCAACCTTATGTGGATGCAGCTGAAGAGGCCCTTGAAACATCTTTTCAAGCACTTGAAACTGCCAATGTAGATAGACTTCCCAATAATACAAAGGTAGCCCGCATGATGATGAAGCATGGTTACCATCCTGGGCAAGGACTGGGGGCAGATTCCCAAGGAATAAGGGAACCCCCAGAGTTCAAAGATAACCCCTTTAAGTATGGCCTAGGATATGACCCTACAAAGGGCCGAGCAGAAGGAAGAAAAGGCAAGTCTCCCCTCTGCACACTCAAGCAGATATTCAGAAGCGGAGGAATGCAAGCATCAAGAGCTACCCTAATCATTAGGAGATATTTTTCTTTGCTTAAGGGATGTAAACCCAGTGATTGTTAGAGATTATCCCCCGGGGGTAGCCCGCCCCCCAGGCATTTTAGGGCACATATTCCCTTATTAATTAATAAAGAATACATTTCTTACTATCTGCTTCTCTTCTTGCTACTTCATGACTAGACCTCATAATAACCTTGTTTAAACAAACAAAAGAAAGGAAGAATAAAAAGTGCATCCAAACCATCAAAATGTACCATTGCCATAATAATCAAGCTGGTCAATTAGAAGCATAAAATAAGGTTTTACCTCACCATAAATAAATCCGTTTTTTGTCAATATTGTGAAAAAACAAAAAGAAAAAGCCCATGGAAGCCAAAGGCCAAAAGAAAGGGCAATATACCCAGTAGAAAACCCATAAAGGGGGCTACGCAAAAGATAGGGTCAACCCGTTAGGACACCCGAACAAAAATAAAGGGTAGCCTAGGAAAAAGTTAGGGTTACAAAATAAGGTCCGCTAGGATTCCCTAAACAAAAAGGAAAAAGGAAGGAACCTAGACAAAAGATAGGACCAAAACACAATATCCTAGTTCGAAAACCCAAAGGGCGATCTAGGGAAATCGATCAGCCATAAAAGCAATAGAAATAGGCTAAGACGCAAATCCATAAAAAAGAGAAGAAAAATGTTTGCTTAGACAAAAGCTTAAACACTCATGCCCAACCTTAGCCGAGCCATTCTTACAAAATCTTTTCTGAATAAAATCAACTGTCTAAAACACAAGCCGTTGAATTTATCCTTTACTTCTTTTCTCTTGACCCTCACAACATTATTCTAACAATTAGTTTGGGAATGTGGAGGCGTATAATCAATAAGAGGATTGAAACCCCTAAAGCGAAGAAAAAGGGGTACCAACGTGGCATAGTGTGCTCTCCAAAAATGAAAAGAGAGAAGAAGAAAAAGGAAGAGATAAGAAGAGAAAGTTATTCTTCGGTCACAATACGTCCGGAACAGTACAACCAAGTACAGTAGAAAAACAAAGATCAGAGGGCACCCGTCTCTACAAGACAGACCAGTTAATCCTTCTGAAAAGCTAATGAAATAGGCATTATAGGACATCAAACATGAAAACATTGCATGCATAAAATGTTTTTCAACAAGGTCCTATTTTCTTGTAAAAAAAAATCAGCTAAAATTCGAGATCGCCATCTCGTCTTCCCAGACCGTCGTCTCGACTCGCGTTGAAATGAGACCGCCGTCTTGACCTTCGAGACCGTCGTCTCATTTTGGACGAAAATGAGACCTCCTTCTCGCTTGGCGAGAAGGTTGTCTCAACATAAGTCCAAAACGAGACTGTCGTCTCGATGTTCCAGATGGCGATCCCGAGTCTCACAAAAATCGAGACCGTCGTCTCGAAATCCTAGACGGTGTTCCCGAATTGCAGTGAAATAGGGGCCTTTGGGGGGGTTTCCAAGCATCCTCTCCTGCACTCCTACACACCTTTCTCCTATATTTGAGCACTTTCTTAACAAAATGCATAGAGGAGAGGCTTCAAGAAAGAGAAAGGGTCCTTCTGGCCCAAGTACTTCCACGGTCCCAATTCCACAGGACCCGACTCAGCTCTCACCCCAACACCAGGCCCGCCTAGAGCACATCCAAGGGTACACGTGGCATCCCATGCTGATGTTGGATTTCGGCATCCTCGCTGAATTCGGATGGGAAGATGATGTCCGTGCCTACCTCAACAACATCGGATGGTGCTTCCTCCTCCAATATCCCCCCACTCACATCTACCCACAAGCGGTGATGGAGTTTCTCGCCTCCATCACATACTACGAACTCCCCACTATGGTGTCGGGCCTCCCACCGATCAAGATGGTGTTCTACTACATAAATGGGTCATACCGGACGACAACCCTAGACGAATTCAACGTGTCTATTGGCTTCGTCCGGCCCGAGGACATCCTGACCCAGGAATACCGAGGGGCCATCTGCGAGCGCTCCTCTACCCTCACAGCCGGTGAGATGTGGGAGGACCTCACCGGGATGTGCACCTTGCCATCTCTGCTGAAAGGGTCCGCACTCACTCTCGCTCTCCGCATTTGCCACAAGTTGCTGGCTGGGATTCTCCACGGGCGGAAGGAGATTCAGGGGTAGGTCACCTACCCGAACCTCTTCGCCCTCCACTGCATGAGCCAAGGGCGCCGGTGCAACCCCAACTACTTCTTCGTGAAGGCCCTCAAGGACTTCGGGTGTCGTCCCGTGGGAGCCATCCTCATGGCTCCCCTCATCACCCCGCTGGCAGAAAAATGGGAGTGCAGTGGCGGAAAGAGCCTCTCCTCCGATCTTCGACCCAAGTCTATCAACGGGTCCATACTTGTCAACATGGGGATGCTGATCCGCCAAGGATCTCGGTTGGCCCTCCACCCCTCACTAGCCATGACTTTTGACCTCCATGACCTGGTGGCGATGCAAGATCTCCCGACACCCCCGGAGTTCCAGCAACAACAACAACAACAACAGCAATAGCAACAACAATAGTATACGGACGACTTTGCTGGCATCAACTGCAACATCTACAGCTTGCACCAGCAATTCGACCAGATGTCCCTATGATAGGACCAAATGTCCCTAAGGCAGGATGTCTTTCGAGACGAGGATGGAGACCTTCGGCCAGGTACATGAAGGGATGAGACAAGACCTGGCACTATTCCGACAAGAACATCTTGACGCAGTCTGAGACCAGGTAGAGTTTCAGAGACACATGTACCGGTAATTCCCTCCTCCCGGATCGTCTCCCAGCTCAAGCCCACCGTCTTAGGGATAGTACCCCAAAAATAAGCATTGTAATCAAAACTTTATCATAAATAAAAATTTCTTTCATTTATTTTTGCTCTTTTTCGAAAAAGTCTGCATAACGAAAAGAAACTAAAAAGTAAAAAGACTTACGCTTAATCCTGGCAAAGCCAAAATTCGAAGTCGCGAGAAAAAAGATAAAACTGCGGAAAAAGGCAGGAATAAAAAACAAGACAAGTCAATCACATTGACCAAGAATTTTTCGACATCCAGTAGAGTCAAAATACAAAACAAGACTACCCAACAACCAACAAGCTGGATGACCACCAAAGTAATCCCTGACAAAAATTGGACTACTATTCCAGAAAAGTCAAAAACAAAGACAAGAGAATGCATCTCAACATCGGTGCATGAGCTAGAGCAGTAAGCCGCCACCATAGTCAAAGGGTCAACTACCGTATCGAAGGAGAATCCTGAGGCACCTAACCTGATGAGGGTTCATACTCATCAACCAAGGGGTTAGCTACCGCATCAAAGGAGCATCCTAAGGTTTCTCACTCGGCGCATGAGCTAGAGTAGTAAGCCACCACCACCAGTAGTCCTACAAAGTGGACTCAACACCAGATGGGGGTGTATACTCATCAGGCCTTACAAAAGGAGGCTTACCAGACAGGGGTTCATACTCGTCAAACACCAGATGGGGGTGTGTACTCATCAAGCCTTACAAAAGGGGGCTTACCAGACGTTTGTTGCATTTGTATTGATGCATTAGCATAGGGTAATCATACAACAAACAAAATAGTGAAAAACCCTAAAAATCATAAAAGTGATAAGATAAACCAACTTTATCTCGGACAGTCTTCAGTTAAGCTAGCCTGGTTTCAGGTTCTTTGTAAGCTAAGTAGCCACGTTGACCGACAGAAGAGATAAAGGGTCATAAAAAATATAAAAACAAATTAAAGCCATAAAAATACCTCTTACAAAATAAAAAGATTCTTGACAAAAGTCTTATGATTCATACAACATATGTTCATAAAAATAATAAGAGAAGAAAATAGGACTCTCTTCATCAAAATCCATAAACATCCATATAGATAGTATTCTTTTTAAGAAAAAACCAAGTACTATCATGTATCATACTAGGAATAAAACATGATAATACTTAGAAAAACAAACACTTACATGCATGCATTTACAAGGACTCATCCTCATATCATGCATTTTCATTTCTTTTCGATAATGGAGGGATCCAGTAATAGACAGTTAAAGAAAGTGGAAATCCTTCTATGCCGTGTAGAGAAGTTAAGGCAGTTGTGTACATATATGCCGCCGGAGGTCAGTGCTAATTTTGAGAAATCTTATGGAAGGATTCTTGACCTCTTGAAAGTCAGCATCGATCCTATCTTTGTTAGAGCATTGGTCCACTTCTGGAATCCCAATCTACACTGCTTTGAGTTTTCGCAGTTCGATTTAGTACCAACCTTAGAAGAATATGAACTCATGGTTAGATGGCCTCAGTCAGTCGGGGTCTATGTCTGCTCAGGAGTGTATGTGGCCGTGAGTAAGGTTTCTACTATCATACGATTGCCTCCTCATCAATCCATCCTAGAGGGAAAAGGGAACATCCGAGGTTGGAAAATATCAATAATAGAAGACCACTTAATCTCTTTGGCTGAAAAGAAAGATTGGTCTACCTTCAACAAAACTCTAGCATTAGCAATGTTCGAAATCATATTATTCCCATTTCATGTGAACGTTGTGGATCATGCTGCAATAGATGCATTCTTTGCCTGGGATGTATACTCTAAGAGTCCTATACCTGCAATTCTTGCTGATACCCTACTTTCAGTAGATTTTTGCCGACAGAAACAAGGGAAAACACTTAGATGTTGCACTTCATTACTATATGTATGGGGCATCACTCACTTCTACGCTTCAAGCTACATGGGCATATTCCCTGATCCTTTAAGAAGTTTTGCAAAAATCCCTCCTCAGCATCATCAAGCTTTAGAATGGAAAACTGAGTTAGAAAATTGGAACATAGAGCATGTATCATGGGTTTGCCCTTGGTTCCGACCCGGTTATATTCTTGTACGATGCAGAGATTACCTGAGCATACCACTACTAGGCCTCAGGGGTTGTATAGCTTACTCTCCTAAGATAGCTATGAGACAACTCATGAGAACCCAGACTGTGCCAACTCAAGAAGAGCTCAGAGGGCTGAGTCTATGCCATTATTCCCATAGTTTTGAAGAAGTATTCACTGTCCAGAAAGCATGGGAAAGACCAGTCTATATAAGAGATAAAGAACTTGGAAAGGTTCAGGTGTCTACATCCCATGAATATGATGAATGGAGGAAAATTAGAAGGATACCTCAACCATATGCTACATTCACAACAACATTAGTCAATGAAGAGCTACAATTGCGGGTCAATGCCTTAAATAAAAGGGTAGAAGTAATGGAAGCTCAATTGAGGGCCTTCGAAGAAAAAGAGCAAGAAGCAACCCTTATAATAGATGGTCTAAAAAGGCAATGTAAAAAGAAGGACCATGAAATAGAGCACCTTAAGAATGATTGTGCTGACTATCAAAAAGAGACTAAACAAGCATTGAAAATTCCGAGGCTTGAACAAGATAGTCTATTCTGGGACATGAATGACGAAATATCACATCTTGAGAGTGCGCTTGCAGAACAGGAAAAAACGATCAAGTTAATAAAGGATGGCCTAGCAGAAACTCGGTCAAAAGCACAAAAGTGGTGGGAAACTGTTGAAAGATACAGAGAAAGCCTGGATGAGCTACATGATAAAGAAAGAGATGGATTAGCTCAGTATGGTCAATTACTTCGTGAAAGAGACCAAGTAATAGAGAGGTCTGACCAACAACATGTCTTGATCGTTCATCAAGAAGAAAAGATAAAAAAGGCTCGTCGATGGAAAAGAAACCTTTCGTCATCAAAATCTCTACAACGGTCGATAGACCCAAAGATGATAACAAACAAGCACCATTGGTCATTCCAATCGATAAAAGGGAAGAGGCAATAACACCTTTATGTTTATTCATGCCTCGTCCTTTCCCTTATTCATCAAACAAAGTTGTACCTTGGAGATACTAAGATAAATCACCAGTTAATCAAGATATCTCCAACATAGCCGGTATTGGGGGCACAACTAGAAGCAGAAGAATATACTCCCCCAAGGAATTACAAGATAATATTCCTAAAGATAAGGCAAAAAATAAGGCCGAAGAGAAAAAAGAATCCAAGGAGGAGACAGATGAATTACTCTAGTACATAAGACAAAGTGAGTACTCCATCATCGATCAACTCAATCGCACTCCTGCAAAGATAACCTTGTTATCACTCATAATGAGTTCGGAGCCACATCGAAACGCATTGTTAAAGGTTTTGAATGAATCATTCGTTTCGTATGCAATATCCCAAGACAAATTTGAAGGAATCATTGGTAACATTACAGCCAATGATCATCTTACCTTCACAAATGAAGAACTCCCTTTAGAAGGGTCAAATCACAATAAGCCCTTGCATATTTCTGTCAAATGCAAGGAATATCTCATTTCCAAAGTTCTTGTGGATAATGGGTCATCCCTAAACGTTATGCCTAAAGGGACACTTAACAAGATAACAATGCAAGGAACCCACATGCGCCCGAGTAATACAATTGTTCGAGGCTTTGATGGATCAAGACGTGAAGTAGTAGGAGAGATTAGTCTACCAATTCAAATTGGCCTTACTATCTTTAACATAGACTTCCACGTGATGGATATCACGCCAGCATATAGTTGTCTCCTTGGTAGACCTTGGATTCATAGCGTTATGGCAATACCTTCAATGCTCCACCAGAAAGTCAAGTTTGTGACAAATGATAAACTCGTCACAGTTCAAGCTGAAGAAGACTTTTTAATTAGCAAACCGTCTGTCCAACCATATGTGGATGCGACTGAAGAGGCTCTTGAAACATCTTTTCAAGCGCTCAAAATTACCAACATAGAAAGACTTCCTAGTAATACAAAGGTGGCCCATATGATGAAAAGATATGGATAGGCAGGGGCTCGGAAAGAATGCTCAAGGAATAAAAGAGCCACCAGATTTCAAAGATAATCCTTTAAAGTATGGTTTAGGATACGACCCTACAAAAAGTCAAACCATACGGAAAGCAAGGAAGTCTTACCCCTCAAAGACGATATTCCGAAAAGGAGGGGTATTAGCGCAAAGGGTAGCGTTAGTCATTAGGTGTCCTTCTTCCAATTCTAAGGGATGTAAACCTAGTGACTATTAGAGATTACTCCTCGGGGTATGCCCGGCCCCCGAGCATCTCTAGGGCACACATTTCCCCAAAATTACAAAAGAATGCTATTCTTACTATCTGCTTCTCTTCTTGCTAAATATGTTTATACCCCATTTTAAATAAACAAGGTTTAGATAGACGTTTTGTTCCAAATGTGTCAGAACAATCAAAGCGTCACAAAGCAAAGTAAAAAATGATTGATTAACTAGAAACGCGAATAGAATCAAGTTTCGACAATGTTGTGCAAAAAAAATATATTTACAAAAAAGGAGAGCTCGTCAAGGCCAAAGGCCAAGACAATAAAATAAAAGGGCAAAATACCCGGGAGGAAACCCACAAAAGGGGGCTGCACAAAAGTTAGGGTAAACCCGGCAGGAGACCCGAACAATAATAAAGGGTGGCCTGGGCAAAAGTTAGGGTTATGAAAAGTCCGCTAGGCATTCCTAAAAAATAAATACAAAAAGGGAAACCTAGACAAAAGTTAGGACATAAGCATAACATCCTAGGATGAAAACCTGAAAGGGCGGGCTAGGAAAGTTAAATCAATCACAAAAAGGCGCCACAAATCAGTAAAGTAAAGACGCCACATCATAAGAACGAAACGTTTGCCTAAACTAGCCTAAACACAGACCAACCTTGGCTAGCCATTCTTACAGAAACCTCTATTGAAAAAATATATATCCCTCTAAAACACAAGCCCTTGCTATAAATCCTTTTCTTTCTCTTCTCTTGACCATTTCACTATAAAGCATTCAAGTAATAAGGGGAATGTGGAAATATAGTGATCAATAGGAAGGTTAAAATCCCTAAGGAAAGGAAGGGGTGCATTGATATGGTAGTTTCCCTACGAAAAAAAGATTGCTCTTCGGCTATAACAAGAAAATTCTGAGACGGCAAATCAGGTACAACCAAGGTTGTTAATCAAGAAACATGATAACAAAAAGGTACAACACCAAGAATGCGCCCGAAGTCAAACCACATCAGTTAAAACTTTCGAAATATTAACTGAAATAGATCATAGGATGCATATCATGAAACATTACATGCATTAAAACATCAATGAATGGAGTCCTATCCTCCTTCTCATCAAAAAACATGAAAACCAACTTGAAAAGCTTGAGACAGCCGTCCCAAGGGTCGAGACGGCCGTCCCAAACAGCCATTTTCAAGTGGGATGCCCGTCTCAGGGCCAAATTTTGAATGGGACGGCCGTCCCACTCCCCAGATGGTCGTCCCAAAGGAAAATTTTCAAGTGAGACGGACGTCCGAACCCCAGACGGTCGTCCCACCGCTCCTGGCTCCTCCTATATATGTTAGGCGCGGATCCTTGCTTTGGTATCCCATTCCAAGCATGTTATCTTGCTTCTCCTCCCTTTCTACACACTTCTAGCATCCTTAAGTGAGTAAGACATACAATGGAACGTGGAGAGGCTTCATCCAGGAGAAAACGCACAGGACCTCTGCTACAGGAACTCCTGTCACCAACACTCTGCTAGCAGAACCACATCAACAAAGGTTGGCAAATATCCAACAATACTCCTAGCATCCCATGCTACGTTTGGATTTTGAAATCCTAACCACATTCGGCTGGGGATCAAGATGTTAGAAGGTTCATCCAAAACATAGGATGGGATTTTCTGCTTCGTGAGCCACCGACTCGAATCCACCGTACTGCTACGCTGGAATTCCTTGCCTCTGTAAATCTGGTGGAGATGCCGTCCATGACTCCCGGAGTGCCACCTACCCAAGCCGTCTCCTATTGGATGGAAGGGGCATACCGGACCACTTTTCTGGATGACTTTAATGTCATAATGGGCTTTTTCCAACGAGCAAACACAAGAACACCGGAATATAGGTCTGCATATCTCGAGAAACTCGCTGCTCTCACTACCACCAGCATGTGGAAAGAAATTACCGAGCACATACACTGCCATCACATCTGAAGGGTGTAGCTTTTTCTCCACCACTCCGCATATGCCATAAACTGCTAGTCGGGACCATACATAGCCGGAAGGAAAGCCAAGGGAAGGTAACGCTGGCTGACCTTTTTGTTGTCTATTGTATGCATCAAGGGCATCGATGCAACCCAGGATATGCCTTCCTGAAATCCGTAAAGGATTACGGAACTCGTGGCTCAGCAGGAGCCATCATGGTGGCTCCCTTTCTCACCCCTTTAGCTGAATATTGGGGATGCACTGACGGAGAAGACCTCCCAGCTAGCCTCCAACCAGAGCCGATTAACGGAGGAACACTGGTCCACATGAACATCCTTAGTCGACAAGGATCAGGGTTTATTTTAAACCCCATAATCTCGATTTCGCTAGATATGCGTGATTTCAACACACCACAGGACATCCCTGTGACTTCAGAATCCCAGCAGCAATCATACGATCCAAACTTCGCCGGCTTATACCGACGTATAGATGATGAGCACGCCTACATGGAAGGGCAGTTCCAGTTCATGCGACAGCAGTTCAGTCAGCTGACCATGAGGCAAGATAGGACCGATCGTCAAATAGAAAATTTGGTCCAGACTCAGGCAAGGTTCCAGCGCCGCATACTCCGCCGCATCCCTTCGCCAGCACCATCCTCCCATTCCAGCCCAGAAGCAGATGATTAGGAGGTCTTTAGATATTTTCTAGTAGTTTAAAAATGCTTGAATGTATCACCGAGAAGAAAAAAAGAAGAAGTAATAAATAAAAGTTGTTATTTCTGTTTACATTTCAAAAAGCCCACGTGTACAAAAAATTATAAAATAAAAAGGCACACATGATATATTAAAAAGCCAGATTTCAAATAACTCGCGATAAAGATCAAAATCGCGAAAGAAAAAGGCGAAATCAAAACTATTTCAGCAGAATAAAGAGCTTCAAGGAAACTAGCTCTAGCCTTCTATCCCAATAAACGAAGGTGCACTAGAAAAGCCAACGGAAAGGCTCGATGATCCCCAAACGGATCCTTGCCTACTCCAAAGGCAAAACAAAAATTACTTCATGACTCAGCACCACCACATGAGTCATAAAAAAAGAGTCATTTGAAGCTTCAATCAACATCCTTCCATCTAAGGAAAAGGAAGTCATCAACATGAAAAAGCCAACGGAAAGGCTTGATCATCCCCAAGCGGATCCTTGCCTACTCTAGAGGCAAAACAAAAAGATTACCTCACGACTCAGCTGTATCACCACATGAGTCATCGAGCACACTCATCCAGAATCTCCGCAACTTCTCCAAAGGAGAATAAGGACTACACAAGAGTCCATCAAAGAAAATATGGAGTCAAATCCTCCATATCACCAGGGGGCAACAGAAAGAAAAGAAAAACTTTTCATTACCCAATAGAGACCACAATGAAAAAAGGCTGAATGAAAATCTCCAAGTAGAGCATATCAGAAAGGTCTACAAAAAGAGAAAAAGAAGAAAATATCTTCATCCTACTCAAATAAGAGCTTCACAAAGTCAAGAGCTCAAGACTCCATCATAAAAAATTAAATCAAAGATTGAATCCCCAGGAAGCCAATAAACTCCCCGAGATCACCAAAAAAGAAAAGAGAACAAATAAATCTCTTCATCCAGCAGATAACAGAAGAAAAAGCCAGTGTGCATAAAAGGCGCACACATTTAAAAACCAAATTTTCAAAATCGCGAGAAAAAGATAAAAACCCATTCCCCAGCAGGAATAAGAGCATAGGCAAAGCCAACTCAAAACAACAACATCCAACAAGGAGCCAAAAACTCCATTCCTCCCTAGGGGGCAAGTCAAAATAGATTTCCGGGAGAGCAATCAAATCCCCGATGAATCATCAAAAGGGAAAAACTACCCCAGTGAGCCTACGACAGAGGCAAACTACAAATTCATATCCTCAGGGAATTAATCGCCTATAACACCCAATATGGATATCCCTAATTGAATGCAAAGCTTCCACTTCCAATGAAACCTCTGCCTACTCAGAGACGAGCAAAGAGCTAATATCCCCAAGAAATGGGGAATCAACCTACGCAAGAGGCAATATAAGACCAAAGCATAAAAGTCTTCACCACTGCTGAAGCATTTGCCTAAAAACAAGAGGCACAATCAACAAGAAATCAACAAATTCTCAATGGATTCCTGCCTAAATTAAGAGGCAATCATCAATAAACCCCGGCAAACACCGGACGGCTAAATAGAAAATCCCAAAACCACAAATCCCCAGGAGATTCCTGCCTAAAATAAGAGGCAACCAACAGGAAATCACCGGTAAAACCGGATGGCTAAATAAAAAAGCCAAAGAATAAGAATCCCTGGCAAGACCGGATGGCTAAAAAGAAAAGCCAAAAATAAAGAATCCCCGGCAAGACCGGATGGCTAAAAAGAAAAGCCAAAAACAAGAATACCCGGCAAGACCGGATGGCTAAAAAGAAAAGCAAAAAAACAAAGAATCCCCAGCAAAGACCGGATGGCTAAACAAAAAAGGCCAAAAACAAAGAAATCCCCGGTAAAACCAGATGACTAAAACAGAAAAGTCAAAAAGAAAAAAAATCAATCACTCCCCATGGAATAGGTGCATGATCAGAGACAATAAGCCGCCAACACATCTCCAAAAACCAGATGAGGGTTTGTACTCATCAATCAAAAGACTGAATGCCGAAAAAGGGTATCCCAAGAGCCTTATGGAATACGGTTCGTACTAGGTGAGGGTAGGTACTCACCAGAGCCTTATAGAATAGGGTTCATACCAGGTGGGGGTAGGTACCCACAAGAGCCTTATAGAATAGGGTTCGTACCAGGTGGGGGTAGGTACCCACAAGAGCCTTATAGAATAGGGTTCGTACCAGGTGAGGGTAGGTACTCACCAGAGCCTTATAGAATAGGGTTCCTATAGGTGAGGGTAGGTACTCACCAGAGCCTTATAGAATAGGGTTCGTACCAGGTGGGGGTAGGTACCCACAAGAGCCTTATAGAATAGGGTTCGTACTAGGTGGGGTTAGGTACCCACAAGAGCCTTATAGAATAGGGTTCCTACCAGGTGAGGATAGGTACTCACCAGAGCCTTATAGAATAGGGTTCGTACCAGGTGGGGGTAGGTACCCACAAGAGCCTTATAGAATAGGGTTCGTACTAGGTGGGGGTAGGTACCCACAAGAGCCTTATAGAATAGGGTTCGTACCAGGTGAGGGTAGGTACTCACCAGAGCCTTATAGAATAGGGTTCGTACCAGGTGGGGGTAGGTACCCACAAGAGCCTTATAAAATAGGGTTCGTACCGGGTGAGGGTAGGTACTCACCAGAGCCTTATAGAATAGGGTTCGTACCGGGTGAGGGTAGGTACTCACCAGAGCCTTATAGAATAGGGTTCGTACCAGGTGGGGGTAGGTACCCACCAGAGCCTTATAGAATAGGGTTCATATCCACAAAAGCCTTATAAAATAAGGTTTGTACCGGATGAGGGTAGGTACTCATCAGAATCTAGCAAAATGCAGATTCATACCAGGTGGGGGTAGGTACCCACCAGAGCCCTATAGAATAGGGTTCGTACCAGCAAAAGCCTTATAAAATAAGGTTTGTACCGGATGAGGGTAGGTACTCATCAGAATCTAGCAAAATGCAGATTCGTACCAGGTGGGGGTAGGTACCCACCAGAGCCTTATAAAATAAGGTTTGTACCAGATGAGGGTAGGTACTCATCAGAATCTAGCAAAAATGCAGATTCGTACCAGGTGGGGGTAGGTACCCACCAGAGCCTTATAAAATAAGGTTTGTACCGGATGAGGGTAGGTGCTCATCAGAATCTAGCAAAAAATGCAGATTCGCATCAGGTAGAGTAAAATACTCACCAGAGCATTACAAAAAACGGGTTGCGAAAACCTTATTTTTATTAGAGGATAGTTCAGTTGTTAAGCACCTCGGAAGTAAGTACCCACAAAGAACCTTGCAAAATGGGGTTCATACCAGGTGAGGGTAGGTACTCACCAGAGCCTTGCAGAACAAGGTTAGGACCAGGTGGGGGTAGGTACCCACAAGAGCCTTATGAAATAGGGTTCGCACCAGATGAGGGTAGGTACTCATCAAAAAGCAGATTCATACCTAGTGGGGGTAGGTACCCACAAGAGTCTAGTGAAATGCAGACTCATACCAGGTGAGGGTAAGTACTCACCAGAGCCTTATAAAAGAAGGCTCAAACCAGATAGGGGTTGGTACCTATCAAAAATATTTATCATCCGGAGGATCAGCAAACTTCAAGCGAAGGAGCATCTGAAGGATAACCGGGCAAAAAGGGTTAACTCCTTCCCCTACCAACTAAATTTGTCGGCATATTAGGCCAACAATTAGTTAGGCAGGTGAAGGGGGGGCAACTATAGACCCCTAATTTTTCCCGGCCTCTCAATAAAGGCTAAGGAGACTTCCTATAACAAGATAAAGCTTGCCCGACTTCTCAATAAAGGCTAAGGAGACTTCCTATAACAAGATAAAGCTTGCCCGGCATCTCAATATAGGCCAAGAAGACTTCCTATATGAAGATAAAGCTTCAATGGACATCTATCAGCATCAATCGACGTCCGAATAAAGAAAGTAAAGCTTCTCGGGGGTCCCAGAACACAAAATCTGGCAAAAATAGTCGAGATGGTCGTCCCAGAAGTTGGGACGGGCGTCCCAGAAGCCCAGACGGCCGTCCCAAGTTCCAGACGGCCGTCCCAACTTGTTTTGAGGCACGGGACGGCCGTCCCAAATCCCAGACGGTCGTCCCAACTTCCCTAGATGGCCATCCCTGATTTCCAAGCTCCAAACGGTCGTCCCAAGCTGCCAGGCTGCGAAAACTATAAATAGGAGGCTCATTTGCCACTTTTTCACACTCCAGACATTTGTCTTCTCTCCCTACTTCGAATGAACTCTCTGATTGCCTTAAAAAGGTAACAATCGGTTAAGGAATTGTATTCCAGCATTCGATTCTTCTTTAAAATTTAGTCGAGTTGATATTGTATCCTGGGAGGAGAGTCTTTGTAGAGTGGAGAATTGCCAAAACGCATCCTCACAGTTAAAGATTTGTAATACAAAGCTTGCTACGGAGGTTCTTTTCACTTCTCTTCTCTTTTATTGCTTTATTTATTGCTTTATGTATGCAATATGAAATAAAGTCATGTAGATAGTCATTTTTTTCAATATTATGCAATAAAATAGGGTAATAGCGTAATTTATCGTAATCTTCACTTAATGAATGAATCCGTCATAGGGAACCCGAAAGGGGCGTTGTGGGGTGCTAACACCTTCCCCACACGTAACTAACTCCCCTACCCAACGCTGGTTATAATGGCCAGGTTTGATTTTTATTAAAATCAACGCCTTTTTATCCTTTTCCAATGTTTATGGTCAAAACATTGGTGGCGACTCCATAAGAACCCCTTTTCGAAAACCTTGCTTTTATTAAAGGATAGTTCAGTTGTTGAGCACCTCGGAAGCAATGAACACATTTAAAAATAAAAACATGAGTCTAAACCATCTTTTCGCGACCGATCGCATAAACGTTCGAGATGTCCCCAGACGTCAGAACGGACGGCGGCGACACTCATCAACTGAAGGGGTCAGCTACCGCAAGAAGGAGCATCCTGGAGGCATACAATTTTTCCCCAGAGGATCAGCCATCGCGAGACGGAGCATTTGAAGGACAATCGGGCAAGAGGGTCAACTCCTTCACCCTCCAATTGACCCTTTTGGCATATTGAGCCAACAACCGGCTAGTCAGGTGAAGGGGGGGCAGCTGTAGACTCCAATTCTTGCCTGACCTCAAAATAAGAGCAGAAGACCTCCTATTCGAAGATGGACAAAGCCTAAAAAGCTACTAGGAGAGACTATTAGGCCCCATATTAGAGTAGGAGGGCTTTCTTGTACACAAAATAAGGATTCCTGCCTTCAGGGGTCGAGACCGTCGTCTCGCCCTTCAGGACCGCCGCCTCGACCAATGGTAAGTCGAGACCGCTGTCTCGCTTGGCGAGCCGGCCGTCTCGCCACTTACCATTAGCGAGACCCCCCCTCCCGTGTGGCGAGAAGGCCTTCTCGCCATTGGCAAGGCGAGACCGCCGTCTCGCCAAATGAGACCGTCGTCTCGCCACTTATTCAAGTCGAGACCGTCATCCCGAATGGTGAGACTGCCGTCTCGACCTTGCCAGTCGAGACCGCCATCTCGATCTAATAGGCGCAAATCCCTATAAATAGGGGGCACTCTCCCCTTCATTCCACACAGTTCTTCCACTTCTCCTCTTGCAATTTCTCAAAATTCTTCTCTTAGAGCCCCTCCGAAGCATTTCCGGAGTTTTTGAGTGTTTAAGAGAGCTTTTTATAGCATTTTCGAGCGAGATTTCGACGTTGTAAGAGCAAAGGGCTGCCAAAATGTACCCTATTTTTCAAGAGAATTAATCAAAGCTTGCTTCGGAGGTTTCTTCATTATCCCTCCCTCTCTTTTATCGCTTTATTATTTGTATATGCATTAATTAGGGTCATGTAGTCATCATTTTAATTCCGCAAATAAAAGGGTAAAAGCGTCATTTCATAAGTTTATAAAATAACTAGCCTATCATAGGGAACCCGAAAGGGGCGTCGTAAGGGAGTTAATACCTCCCTTACACGTAACTAACCCGACGACGGTCCCGAAAAGCGAGACGGCGATCTCAACCCCTGAAGGCGAAAATCCTTATTTTAATGTAGAAAATCCTTCCTATCCAATATGGGGCCTAATAGTCTCTCCTAGTGGCTTCTTAAGCTTCGTTCATCTTTGAAAAGGAGGTCTTCTGCATTTATTATGAGATCGGACATGATTTGGGGTCTACAGCTGCCCCTTCTTTACCTGACCAGTCGACTATTGGTCTGTCGTGCCAAGAAGATCGACTGGAGGGTAAAGGAGTTGACCCTCTTGCCCGGTTACCCTTTGGATACTGCGTCTTGCGACGACTGATCTTTTGGGAAAAAGTGTGTTGTGCACCTCCAGGATACTCCTTCTGATGGTAGCCGATCCCTTCGGTTGACACAAGGTAGAAACTCAGGATACTCCTTCTGACGGTAGTCGATCCTTCGGTTGATGTGTATAAACCCCCCATCAGGCTGGTAGTTACAGCCCACTGTGCGTAGGACTGGATGAGTATAAACCCCCCATCAGGCTGGTAGTTGCAGTCTGTTGTGCGTCGAACTAGATGAGTATAAACCCCCCATCAGGCTGGTAGTTGCGACTTACTGATCTAGCTCGCGTGCAGATCAGGCGCACCGCGTGTGTAGGTTGATAGGTATGAACCCCCTATCAGGCTGGTACAGTCCACTACATACGACTGGTGGTGGTGGCGACTTACTGCTCAGGTGGCTCATGCGCCCAGTGCTGAGATGCATTCTCTTGTCTTTGTTTTTGTCTTTTCTGGGAATGGTCGTCCGGTCCGTGTCGGGGATTTTGTTGGTGTTCATCCAGCTTGTTAGCTGTTGGGGCTTCTTTGATTTTGATCCTTTGGTAGTGGTCATCCGACTTTGCTAGTTGTCGGGGATTGTTCTGATTTTTCCGGTGGTGATCTGGTCTTTAATGACTGTCGGGTAGTCTTTTTGGTTCTTCAACTCCGGCTTGGTTGTCAAAAATTGTTGGTCAAGGTGATTGACTTGTTTTAATCTTGCCTCTTTCCGCGGTTTATCTCTTTTTTCTCGCGATTTCAGATTTTGGCTTTTTTTTGGGGGACTAAGCGTTAGTCTTTTTACTTTTAGTTTCTTTTTGCTACGTTGACTTTTTTCGAAAAGGAGAGCAAAAAAAAATGGGTAAAATAAAATTTTATTTATGATAAAAATTTTGTTACAGCAGTTATTTTTAATTGTTATCCCTAAGATGACGGACTTGAGCTTGGAGACGATCCGTAAGAGGGGAATTGCCGGTACATATGCCTTCGGAATTCTGCCTGGTCTTGGGCTTCGTCGAGGTATTCCTGTCGGAATGTTGCCAGGTCTTGCCTTATTCCCTCTTGGTACTGGCCGAATGTCTCCATCCTTGTGTCGAAGGCATCTTTCCTTAAGGACATCTGCTCTTGTCTCAGGGGCATTTGGTCGAATTGCTGGCGCAAGTCGTAGATGTTGCGGTTGATGCCAGCAAAGTCGTCCATGTACTGCTACTATTGTTGATGTTGTTTCTGCTGTTGTTGTTGCTGGAAATCTGGGGGTGTTGGGAGATCTTTCATTGCTACGATGTCCCGGAGATCCAAAGTTATATCCAGCGAGGGGTGGAGGATCAACCGAGACCCTTGGCGTAGTAGCATCCCCATGTTGACTAGGATAAACCTGTTGATAGTCTCGGGTCGGAGGCTGGAGGCCAGTTCTTCCATGCCGCTACACCCCCCATTTTTCTGCCAGCGGGGTGATGAGGGGAGCCATGAGGATGGCTCCCACGGGCCGGCTCCCGAAGTCCTTGAGGGCCTTCAACAAGAAATAGTCGGGGTTGCATCGGCGCCTCTAGCTCATGCAGTAGAGGACGAAGAGATCCGGGAGGGTAACCTTACCCTGACTCTCTTTCCGCCCGTGGACCGTCCCGGCCAGCAGTTTGTGGCAAATGCGGAGGGGCGGGGGGAAGTGCGGATCCCTTCAGTAGTGTTGGCAAAGTGTGCATCGCTGTCAGCTCCTCCCACATTTCGTCAGCGGTGAGGGTAGTAGGACGCGCGCAAATGGCCTCCTGGTAATCCCGAGTCAGGACATCCTCGGGTTGGACGAATCCAATGGACACATTGAACTCGTCCAGGGTGGTGGTCCGGTACATCCCGTTCATGAAGTACGTCACCATCTTTGTCGGTGGGAGGCTCGACACCATGGGGGGAGTCTCGGGGTAGGAGATGGAGGCGAGGAATTCCATCATCGCCTGTGGGTAGACGTGAGTGGGTGGAGACTGGAGGAGGAAGCGCCACCCTATGCTGTCAATGTTGGCGCGAACGTCGTCTTCCCACCCAAACTCAGCGAGGATGCCAAATTCCAGCCTCAGCATGGGGTGCCAAGTGTACCCCCGGACGTGTTCCAGGCGGGCCTGGTGTAATGGTGAAAGCTGTGTGGGATCTTGTGGAGTGGGGGCTATGGAGCTACTAGGTCTAGCAGAACCCCTTCTCTTTCTGGATTGGTCTCCTCTGTGCATTTTGGTGGTAGGATGCTTGAAAGTGAGAGAAAGGAGGATAGGAGTGCAGGAGAGAGTGTTTGAGACCCCCCCCTAGGCACCCCTACTATATATAGAATTTTCAGCCAACCTCGGGACTGCCGTCTGGAAGATCGGGACCGCCGTTTCGAATTTGCAGGATTCGGGACCGCCGTCTGGAACCTCGAGATGGCGATCTCACTTTGGCTTTAAACAAGCCGGCTGTCTCGCCAAGCGAGAAGGCGGTCTCGTTTTTGGTCAAGTCGAGATGACGGTATGGGCGCGCGAGACGGCATTGTCATTTTTTAGAAGATTTTTTTTTTTTGAAGAAAATAGGACCTTGTTCAAAAACATTTTATGCATGCAATGTTTTCATGTTTGATGTCCTATAATGCCTATTTCATTAGTTTTTTAGAAGGATTTAACTGACGCGTCTTGGAGAGACGGGTGTCCTCTGATCTTTGTTCCTTCTGCTGTACTTGGCTGTACCATTCCGGACCTCAGGTGACCGAAGAATAATTTTATTTTTCTTTTCCCCTTTTTTTTTCTTTTTTGGAGAGAATACTTTGCCATGTTGGTGTCCCTTTTTCTTCACTGTAGGGGTTTCAATCCTCTGGTTGACTATACGCCTCCATATTCCCAAACTAATTGTTAGAATAATGTTGTGAGGGTAAAGAGAAAAGAAGTAAAAGGGTAAATTCAATGGCTTGTGTTTTAGACGGTTAATTTTGTTTAGAAAAGGTTTTGTAAGAATGACTGGCTAAGGTTAGGCCTAGGTGTTTAAGCTTTTTGTCTAAGCAAACGTTTCCCTTTCTCTCCTTTCTTCTTTTTAAACTTGTATTTGCGCCTTAGCTTATTTCCATTGCTTTTTATGGCTGGTTGATTTCCCTAGATCGCCCTTTGGATTTTAGAACTAGGATATTGTGTTTTGGTCCTATCTTTTGTCTAGGTTCCTTTTTTTGTTTTTTGTTTAGGGAATCCTAGCGGACCTTATCTAGTAACCCAAATTTTTGCCTAGGCTACCCTTTATTTTTGTTCGGGTATCCTACCGGGTTGACCCTATCTTTTGTGTAGCTCCCTTAGTGGGTTTCCTACCGGGTATTTTGCCCTTTTCTTTTTTGGGCCTTTGGCTCCTATGGCCTTTTTTTTGTATTTTTTTTTGTTGTGTTTTTTTTTTTCACAATATTGGCGAAGCATGACTTTATTTATGGTGAGGTAAAGCCTTATTTTATGCTTCTAATCAACTGGCTTAATTGTAATGGCAATGGAAAATTTTGATTAATTGGGCACTTTTTATTCTTCTTTTTTTTTGTTTACCTAGACAAGGTTATTGTGAGGTGTAGTCATGAAATAGCAAGAAGAGAAGCAGATAGTAAGAAGTGTATTCTTTATTAATTAATAAGGGAATATGTGCCCTGAAATGCCTGGGGGTCGGGCTAGCCTCGCGGGATAATCTCTAACAATCATTGGGTTTACATCCCGTAAGTGAAGAAAAAGATCTCCTAATGACTAGGGTAGCTCTTGACGCTTGCATCCCTCCGCTTCGGAATATTTGTTTGAGTGTGCGGAGGGGAGACTTCCCTTTTCTTCCTTCTGCTCGGCCCTTAGTAAAGTCATATCCTAGGCCACACTTAAAAGGATTATCTTTGAATTTTGGGGGTTCCCTCATGCCTTGGGAATCTGCCCCCAATCCTTGGCCAGGATGGTAACCATGCTTCATCATCATGCGAGCTACCTTCGTGTTTTTGGGAAGTCTCTCTACACTGGCAATTTCGAGAACTTGAAAAGATGTTTCAAGGGCCTCTTCAGTCGCATCCACATAAGGTTGGGTGGACGGTCCATTGATCAGGATATCGTCTTCTGCTTGGACCGTGACCATTTTGTCATCCACTATAAACTTGACTTTTTGGTGGAGCGTTGAAGGTACTGCCTTAGCGTTGTAAATCTAAGGCCTGCCAAGGAGACAACTATATGCCGGAGTAATGTCCATTACATGGAAATCGACGTTGAAGATAGTGGGTCTGATTTGGATTGGCAAGTTAACTTCTCCCACTACTTCTTGTTTTGATCCGTCGAAGGCTCGAACGATAGTGCTGCTTGGGCGCAGACGGGTTCCTTGTATAGTCAACTTGTCGAGTGTGCACTTGGGCATCACGTTCAAGGATGACCCGTTATCCACAAGAACTTTGGCGATGAGGTACTCCTTACACTTGATGGAGATGTGCAAGGGCTTGTTGTGATTTGACCCCTCGAGGGGGAATTCTTCCTCTGTGAAGGTGAGGTGATCGCTTGTTGTAATATGACCGATGATATTC